>APFE030327381.1:6207-16310 GCA_000404065.3 Pinus taeda | reverse complement strand
TGTGCCCCATAGAATCCCTCTATTGTTATTTTTGTGGCTTTATATTATTATTGTTAGGTCGGCTACATTATATTGTTGACTCCTTAGACTCCTATATATAGAAAGGAGGTTTTGTCATTTGTATCATCCAAGAATTGTTCATTTATGTAATGTAAAGGAGGTTGCCCCCTCGAAGAGGCTGAATTCTAAGGCGTTGATCTATCTTTTCTATCTTTTCTTGAGCTGGTTTCATAACATACCCGCGAATCCGCGAGGTATGCTTCACTATGGTTTACCACCAAAGAGTGTTGTTCCTAAGAAAGTAGGATTTTTTTGTACTTTATCACATGGATTTACATATGCTCATGAACCAACATCCCTGAATCTTGCAAAGATTATACGAGCAATATAGCTTTATGGCGAAGTTCAAAGCGGATTTCCACAAAGTATACATACAGGTGCGCAAGGATGAGAAGAATAAATGGTATGCCTTACCATATATGATGACTGAAGAGGATCTTGCGGTGAAGATACAAAAATGGACCACAGAATGGATGACTCTGTTGGAAGAAGGATGAGATAGTGAAATAAAAGAAGAAGAGTTGGACACTTTGCAGCATGGCAAAGCTAGTGGAAACGATAAGGAGCAGGAAGAACTTGAGTCAGAGGAATAAGAGCAGCATGATGAGGATTAGAAGGATCCTCTAGAGGGAGATAAGTAAACCAAGGAGACAGAGAAGGTAGAAATAGAAAAAATTGCCACGGAGAAAAGGAAGGCAGAAGGCGAAGATGCCTCTAAAAACAAGAAGAAGAAAAAGGTAGATAAAACAAAATACATCACACCTGTGGTCCTTACTGATGGGGACCTCAACTAGATTGGAGATAGGATTCAGGAGGTGAGAGCTGAATCCTGGATCAGAGTAGAATATTTCTATGATGCACTCCTCACAAGTGTGTAGGAGGGGATTGCAAAGCTCAAAATTTTGGCACTAAAAATTATACAGCCCATGTAGATAGAAGAAATGGTTGGACCAGAAAGGTAGATAGAGCATATACTTGCAGCGAGGCTAGCATAGATACCCGCAGGAGTCTTACAGTTTGAATCTACTTAACTATGATAGAAGGCTAAGTAGTGGAAGAACATCAACATGAATATCATAGTAGTGTCGTTGGAAAGGTTACACAAACTACACTTGGAGATCATAGACAAACTAAAGTTGTAGGAAAAATATACATTACAACTGAATATAGAGGTGGAGAAAGAGAGAGTGGCAATGTTCTAGAAGCTCGAGTAGGCTATCCAAGACAAGGTTCAAATACCACAGGAGCACAAGAAGCTAAAGGAGGCAGTGGAAGCAACTTCCAAAGAAATCTCGGACCTTGATTTCTGAGAGGAAGATCCAACAGAAGGAAAGGTCACGAAGCTCGGCCTTGTGGTGAAGGAATACAAGGAGAAAATTATCATAGTGCAATTCAAGTATGAGATACAAATTAGTGATTTGAAAATGAAACTACAACCAAATACACCACAAGAAGTGAGATATCAAAGGGAGAATGACCTAAAGACTAGTATCGCCAACATCTTCGCATCATTGGCAGACTATGGAAAATTCTTTGATAAAAGTTTCCAAATTTGGACTTCACTACAGGAAGATACAAATCTTCAGAAATTGTAGGAGGAAATGAAGCAAAAGAAACAAAAGTTAGAAGATATTCGGGCATCTACGAAGACCTTACCCATGTCGTAGAGGCTCGTGAAAATCAATGAAGGTAAGGCCCTTCAGAAAAACTTTGAGGAGTTGAAGAAGGAGGAACATATTTTGGTAGAAAGGACAACCTTCATAGGATGAGGCCCTCTTTTCATCACATACAATGGATGCAAAGCTTCAAGAGCTTCAACAAAGGGAGACAACATTAGTTTAGAAGGCTACATAACACACAACAGAGGCATTGTTGAAGGAAACAAACAATGTAGATAAGTAGGTCATGGAATCATTGTAGCATTTCAAAGACATATAAAAACATTGCAGCAAAAATCAGAGGCAACGCAGCTGAGTGACTCAGGACGAGTCATATGTGTGTGTGTTGAGGGCCTGTTGGACACAACCCAACTTGGCCTAGATTTTGATGAAGAATCTGTATTTTGGTGAGAGGAGTGCGAAGTAAATAATGCAGTGGAGTGCGAAGTGGACCACGCAGTGGAGAAGTGGAGTGCCAAAGTGGACTGCGCAATAGATACATTGTCTGGTGTATGGGATTTGGATTGGGTCGAAGCCCCTTCCGTTTTTGTAAAATAATACTATTTTGTAATATGTATTGGTTTTAGCTACTTGTTTTGCAGATACCATGTTATGTGGACCATGGTATTGTAATGTTGGACCCTTGATGTAATAGTATATAATAAGGATGAATAATAAAGAGAGAAGAATCATCATCGAATTGATCTAGATCTATTTTTTATGGTTGTATCTTTGTGATCTGTGGGTTGTGACGAAGGGAGAGGCTCTGCAACTGATCTCATAGAGGCCTAAGTCTGCAGTTGAGTGTGCAAGATAAGAACGGTTTGTTGTACAAATTCTCTATTATAAGCAATAGTTCTTGTGGACATAGTTCCACATTAGGATGAACCATGGTAAAATGTGTGTCTTCATGTATTTATCTCCTTACTATCTATTGTAGTGTAGCAATTTATTACAGTTGCATATTGTTTCAGTAAAGTGAAGTTTATGGATGTATATGATATGTTTTAAGTGATGAATGTAATTTTGCGAAGTAATGTATGAATGAAAAGTAGCTTATGAATGTTAAAGTATCATAAAACACAAAAATACCACATTTCATCATCCCTCAATGCTACAGAAACCTGGTTTTGCATCCTCGCATAGTCACTTTGGGTGAGACTGCGATCTTCTTGCAGGTTGTTGCCAAGAGGGCTAGTGATTAAGTGTTTTGTTGTTGCACAGTAGAAGATCGAACCTGGTCCATCCCAACCATAGCCAAGAAGAAATTTGGGATGGAGATGGATGCGACACATATATCTTCCAATCTGGGAATTTTTAAATATTTATCTAATATCGCGGAAGGGATCCATTTTTCCCCTAATCAGGATCCTAGAATGGTCGAATCTAACCATATGCATGAGGCTGAGGCAGTGCTCTCTGAGAGCTTAGAGGAGGGATAGGTGGAATATTTGGACCATTTTATCAGTTTGATCAATTTTTCATTAGAAGCTTTAAATTTCATCGAGACTTGTATTAACCTTAGTAGTCCTTATCATTTAGTAGAGGCCTTTTGGGTTAGAGAGATTACATAGGTCGTTTTGGTGGGAAAGGATCCCCCATGTCAAGTGAATTCATTTTTTATAGTGTCGACGAGAGTCGAGGATGGTCTCACTGGAAAATTGAATCAGATGAAGGGTGTTGGGAATCTACTGGTATCTTCAAACCTTAAGAGAGGAGAAGGTGTTCCTCATTTTTCAGGATCGATTGATGGAGTAGGGTTTGACAACAACTTACCTTATCCCAAGAAACAAGTTTTAGAGGTCCCAGCTAGTGGTCATACCCTTGTTGGAGATGCATATTCTGGATAGGCTAAAGAGGTAGGCTCTACAAATAAATCTTAGAAGATAAAATGTACTAAGGTTAAGGAAAGAGATCATGCCCTAGTTCTAGGGGATGGTATCATATTTGATGATATTATGGATACTGCTGATAAGGTCTTGCTTCGAAGGATTTGGGATAGGAACTATTCCCCCTCTTGCCTAAAGAAATGGAACCAGGAGATATGAAGGCATGCCTTGGATGTTCTTTCATCAGTCTTCACTATGTCTAAAGGATGGTTCACCTTAAGGTTTAGCATATAGGAGCATGTGAGCTGGGTCTTCTCGCACTACTAGAATATTCAAATGGCTCTAGGTTTACTAAAGTGTTGGACTCCCCAGTTTGATCTAGAGTGAGAGAAGCTAGGGGAAATCCCCATATGGGTTAGATTACCTAGCCATCCCCTTCAACTATTGTTGGAGGATGTTTTTTGTCCCATAGGAGAAGACCTTGAGAGATATTGGGAGTACGACAAATCTTATTTAGACTAGAAGAATTCCATTTGCAAGGGTCTTGGTCTATCTTGATACAAGGGAGGGTTTGGTGGCCAACCTGGTTCTGCATTACAAGGGTTATGTTTATAACCAAATCTTGTATTACGAAGGCATACCATTCAAACACTTTCGTTGTTACAAGGTTAGAAATGTGTTCAAATAAGTCCCATTGATCCATAAAGAATACAATGGGTGGTGCAGATAAGGAATGAAATCATACATATGGGGGTTCAGTATATGTGGAGAATTTTACCCCTATAAAAATCTCACAACAATTCTAGCTCAGTTTGGAAGAGACAAACCTACCAAAGGTGTGAGTTAGAAGCAACCTGAGATTCAAGAGCACCTAAACGAGGAGGGTTCATGGTCAGGACATGTTGCACCCTCTTCTCATATGGGTATTCCTACCTCCACTCTCCCTCACACTTGTATCAATTTATCTATGGTTTTTGATTTTTTTTCCCATTTTTATTACTTATTTTGCTTCCAAGGTTTTTGTTTCATCAAAAAATTATGGGGTTTTATCCTTCCCTGTAAACTCCATACTTGTATGTTCCCTGACTCCTATTCCATCCATATCTACATCAATTGACAATACCTCATATTTAGATAAGGGCCATATATATAATCTCATATCTATGTCAAAATATTCTAGTGGACCTGTAATCCTATCCGACTATGGGAAGGGTTTAGGCCCCCTTTCCCCATCAAGGATTCCAAAAATCCCTCGTGGGCATAAATCCCACCTCTCTAAATCCATTAGTAGGGTCTACCAATATATTGCAGTAGGGAGACAATTATCGTTGGAAGGGTTACTTAGAGCAAGGAACACCCAGTTCTTTGATCAATCATGAAGTGGCTCTCTTCCAACTACTTAGAGTTAGCTAGCCTCTCTAAGAAGCTAGCTCTAAAGCATTTGATCATGTCAAGCAACTACAATATGATATTCCTATAGGAAACACAACATTCTAGCATTGATGTTGAGCTTATTTTGGAAGGATTATGTAAGAATTGGTCATTTTTTGCAATTGATGCGAGGGCACGTTTAGGGGGCATGGCTATTGTTGTAAATTGTAGAACTACATAATTAATCAAATTTTTGGGATATCATAGTATTGTTGCTACATATATATTTTTCTAAAGAATTTAGATTTCATTTCAGGATAGTCAATATTTCTGGCCCATGCCATGATAGAGCAAAATTCTGGAATGATCTTATGATAAATCTATTATGAAGTTTTATTATATGAAGTGGGGGGGGGGGGGGGGGGGGGATCTGAACTTCTCCTTGGGAAGGGATGAATCTTGGGGGGGACATGTTCATATCGACTCGCTCTCGGATTAATTTTCTCATTTACTTGACTCCCACAATCTAATAGACATTGACATGGCTAGGATCATGCTTACCTGGAGAAATCTTTGGGTGGGGGAAGTTATGATTGCGAGAATATTGGACCACTTCTTGATTCAAGAATGCCTCATGGAAAACTTCTCCCTTTTCAGACAATGGGTAGGATCAGGGGGTATGTCTGATCATCATCCTATTTACATGGAACTAGCTGGTCATATAAAAAAACATAAGGCCCCCTTTAATTTAACGCAACCTAGTTAAAGGAGGAGGCATTCAGAACTTTGGTTTTAGAGAATTCGCACCCTTGTGAATTTGGGGAGGACCGATCGATTGCATCATAGTTTAATGAAAATGTTAATAAGATTAAAAGGAAGGCTTTGGAGTGGTTGAAATGAAAAATGTTGAGAGATGAGGAAGCTCTGAAAAAAGATTAAAGTTTAATTGGAACAAATGGGGAGCCTGGTGGTGGGGGTTATGTATAAAATGAATCAAAGTCGCACCTCATTCAATTAGAGATGGCTAAAATGATATTAATAGAAGAAAAATAAGAGACTTGGCGGCTTAAAATTAAGGGGATATGGTTGCAAGTTGGGGATGATAATACAATTGTTTTTCAACAATACGCAAAGGGAAGGAAACCATTAACACCATTCGGTCTCTCTAAGATGCATTTAGAGTCAAGGTTTCTAACTTTAGAGACTTGTCCAGGATGGGTGTTCAACATTTTCAATCTCTCTTCACTACTCATAGGGAGGCCACTCTAGCTGATATTATGAATATTTCTCAAGTCTTCCCTAGATCTTTTAGTGAGGAGGATAATGAGGACTTATCGCAACTAGTATCATCTAGAGAACTAGAGGTAGTCTTACATTGGACTAAGAAGGATAAAATTCATGGGCTTGATGGATGACCTATTCAATTCTATCTTATTTGTTATGAATTATTTGGACCTTATTTGTTAAAATTCATTGATAAGTGTCAAATCTCCGAGTAGATATATGGGGCTTTCAATTCCACATTTATTGCACTTATCCCTAAAGCTGACAATATGAATTCATTTGATGACTACATGCCTATTTCACTTTGCAATGTTATATACAATATCATAGCAAAATTAATCTCCAACTGAATCAAAATGATTCTATCCCATCATATATCAAAGGAGAAATTCGTCTTCGTGGAGGACCATCATATTCATGAAGTTATTGGTGTTGCATACGAGAGGTTACATAGCTTGAAGACTAAAAAATTGAAAGGTTTGATCCTTAAAAATCATCTTTCATAATCTTTCGATAGTGAAAACTAGATTTATATCATAATGATGCTGACTCATTTGGGTTTTGACATAAATTGTATTAATTGGGTAATGTGGTGTATCACCTATGCATCCTTCGCGGTTCTAATCAATGGAGTTGCTTAAAAAAAAATCATGTTGAGAGGGGACTTCAACAAGGTTGTCCTCTATCCCCTCTCCTCTTCCTTTTGATCATGGATGGACTGAGCGGACTGGTAAAGAATGTGAAAAGAAGAGATTTATCAAAGGGTGCACCTATGGCAAGAGAGATTTTTAATACACACCTTTTGTTTGTAGATGATGTCATTATCTTCCTTGATGGATCGCGTAGTTACTCGATTGCATTTAAATAATCATTGGATTTATTTTGCAAGGCGAATGATATGGTATCAAATAATCTGAAATATACTCTCACAACTATTGGGTCTTCTGAGGATGAGATCAACTTTACCAACAGATTGTTCCATTTTCAATTCAAAGCCATTGATGAAGGCATAAAGTACCTCTATTTTCATTTGAAACCAAACCACTATAAAAAAGGTGACTGGATGTGGTGGGTGACCAAAATTGGAAAAATAAAAATGAAAAATGGAGTCGTAATTGGTTATCAAGTGTAGGTAGAATGGTTCTTATCAAATCAGTCGTTGAAGCCTAAATGGTGTTATGGATGTCATTATCCTGGATCTATAAGGGCATTTTGAATATTATACAGAGGTTTTGTTGTGGCTTTCTATGGCATGAATCTAAAGAAGGACATACCTTTTCTTGGGTAAGATGGGATAGAATTGCATGCCCAAATGTGGGTTGGATGGGGTATTAAAAATTTATTCTATTTCTCTCAAGCCTTGGCAGAAATGGTGGGATGGAGATTAATTACAACTGACATCCTTTGGATAAAAGTTATTTCCAGGAAATATATACACCTACTTTCTTCTAAAGATTACATTAGGCTATATAATACCTATAGATCTAACATCTCAATGATTTTGAAATATGTTGTCAAATCCTTAAACATTATTGATTATGGCCCAACCTAGCATATTGGAACTAGTAGTCGAATCCTTATAGTGGTTGATCCATGGGTTGGTTGCAGTAATCATCATATAATTCCACCAGGTTTGGTAGCTTTTTTGACTTCTCATAGGATCAACTTTTTGAATCAAATTGCAGATATGAAACACTGATCTATATGGTTCCAACGTTGGTTATCTTCTAGAGCATTGGATATACTTGAACAATGGAAACAAGCTTGGGAAGATTATACAAATACACTTTCTATGTCACATATTAGATTACATGATCGGGAGGAAGAAATTATGTGGGTACACTCAAAGCAGGGTATATACACACCTAAAGTTGGATACTTATATGTTATTTCCACAAGGGAAACTGAAATAAACTCTTGGCAGTAGAAGCACCTATGGAAACTGAAGAGTTCAACTAAAGCCAAAATGTTATTATGGTTTATGCTAGAGAATAAAATACCCACAAGAGAAAACTTAAAAAATAGATGTTTCCATGGCCCATCTCGACGTTCTTTATGTAACATTGTAAAAGAGTTAGTAGATCACTTATTCTTATCTTGTCAAACTACAAACCAGGTATGGAACATGGTTTACTAGGGGTTGACAATTAGTATTAGGTGGTAGGGTAAAAATTTCAGACAAGCATGGCAGAAATGGTGGAATGAGGCTTCTCCAAAAAATTTGTGTAACATCCCTCTAATTACATGATGGGGCATCTAGTTAGGGAGAAATCATAAGATCTTCCAGGACAATAATTTATTTCCTGAAGCTATTAGTGCACAAATCATAACAATATACAATCTTCTTCCTTATGAGGAGCAAAGTCATTGTCTCCGTAATATCTTTGAGGATATTATTGACCACTCAAAACCATGGGCCTACTTTGATGGATCTACACAACATGGCAGGTGTGGAGGGGATTTTTTATTCATATTAATGACTCTTATCATTATGAAATAAAGGTTGGATTGGGACCTGTCACAAACAATTTTGCAGAATTATTCAGTCTTCAGTTACTCCTCCTTTTCTCTATTGAAAAAGACTAATGACAACTACAGGTTTTTGGTGACTCAAAGGTGGTATTCAATTGGTTTAATCAACATTCTTCATGTCACACAAGAACACACTCAGAAGCATATTGGATGAGGTTATGTTGTTAAAATCACATTTTGATTACATTACTTGTCATCATATTTACAGGGAAAGGAACACACTTTCCGACAGGATATCCAAAGAGGGTGTGCAACAGGGGTATGGTATATGGCATGTGACAGATCAGAATGGGAACGATCAATATCAATACTATCATCATCCTTTTTCTGAGACAATGTAGGATATTAGTGACTTCATATTTTTTACACCTTTTTGTTTATTTGATTTATCATACTATTTTCTTATGACGACAAACAATACGTATCAACACAAATGGACCTATCATGGACAAGACTTAGCTTATATTTTTTTACTATCCCATATACATGTTTATTACAAAACAATTTACAGAAATTCATATAATTGTTTCCTTATCAATAGTCATATTTTGGTATGTTATGCAACACATACAACATGTAATTTTCACTAATTTTTAATGAAAATTACAATGTTTCCTGGGGGATTTAAGATTTAAACTTTAATTACGTCGGGATTAAGATGTAATATTAGAGTTAAGATGTGATCTATAAATTTTTTTTAAGGGTTTGGTTTTAATTCTTTGTGCAAAATTGGTTGTGTTAAGAGGTGTTTTATAATTTAGTATAGAGATGTTCCTGTTCATCCCAGAAATATTATGTGCTGAGATCTCTCAACCAATAAAATGATTAAAAAAATAAAATTCTATTGCAAAAAGCTTAAAATTATTTATTTAATATTATACATTAAGTAAATTAATAAATATTTATAACCCAAATAAAATTAATGTAAAATTATTAATATTAGGAAAATTGATAAATATGTATTAAAAATAACTAGTGCTAAAGCAATAACTAAACAAGGCAGCATAACAAGCATTCTTTGCCGCTTAATTTAATTATTAAACAGAGAAAGGTATGACCACACTCCCACATTTAAATAAGCGCTACAAAGTAGCTACTCATGTTTAGTTTAAATATAGATAAATTAGAGTAAAAAATAATTAAGACATGCAACTTTATATTAATAAAAATTACACTAAAAATAGCAAGATAATTCATGATTGTATTCTCTCACTAGGCAAAGATGTAAGAACTCTATTTGTGGATAGTTTGTTTTATAAACTTTAATATCATATTTTTTTATTTTAATCTATTATTTGTATAGATTTATACTGAAAATTTATATTTTTTCGAAAAAAGGTACAACTTCCTTTTATAAATACTCTAATGG
>APFE030327375.1:47617-51474 GCA_000404065.3 Pinus taeda | reverse complement strand
TTGACCTGTTGTACAGTGATCCATCACCTGTATGGGTTGCCATCAAGGACAACACTTTAGCCATAATGCCAACAAGCCACTAGAGATGAACCCCACAAACATCGATATCCCTTTTGTTGCATCCATGCTCCACCTATAACCCGTTTGACCCGCTGCACCTATATTTTTGCCACAATTCCATTCACGCTATTGCCTATCCCCATGCTACCCACACATTGTATCACCTATCTTTGTTTTGACGCTACCCATCAGTTGTGCTTCCTCCATCCCGGAGTTGACCCTAGCTGTGGGAAAATCTGGGCAAGGAAACTTGGTGAGGTTAGGAGAAAACAAGTTCGGGCTTTCTCATTCTTGACAATAGAGGTGCAGGGTCCACACTATGGCAGTCTCGCTCTCTAGACATTCTCTGTCTCGACACCAGAGTGTAGGGTCCACAATCCCGCTATTCAACGCTGCCATCAATAACAATTAACCCACCACTCTGCGTAAAAATAATCGGTTCCCATACGTCACGTTTGTTAATCAAGGTCACATTTGTTAAAGTACAATTCTGGTGGTATATAAGTAACAATACATTATAAAGAATAAGGTATTAATGATAGTGTATATATATATATATATATATATGAGCTAAATATGCCATATAGTTTTATACAATTGCAATTAATTAATTAATTGATATAAGTTAATTAATATAATAAAATATTATTATTATTATTATTATTATGTAATTGGTAAAAAAATTGGGGGGAAGAAGTAAAAAAGAAGAAGAAGAGAAAGTAGAAAATAAAATAAAAAATACATTTTGTAAAAGTCAAAAGTATTATTAGACAGAAAAATAGAATCAATAACAAAAAAGGGTTGCCTTTAAACCATAAGCTTAGTGACAAACACAAAAGCAAGTTCATCACTAAAGAAAGATAGAGTCTAATTTGAAGATGGACGGAGAAAATATGGATTCCATACACAACTCTACAATTTGGACTAGATGCCCATTTTGTGGAGCAGCAAATGAGTATTTATCGATTTTTAAAATCGTACAATACCTTGTCTGAAATTTCAAAGATTGTTTACTTTAGAATAATATCAAGATAGCGCCCAAGCACAAATTAATAAATTAAAAGAAGAAATCACAAAACTTCAAAATGAAGCATCAGAAAAGAAATATAAATATCTCCAAGATCGGTTTCATGAAAAATAAACAGAAAGAAACGAAGAAATTTGTCATCTAAGAAACCACAATGAGGAACTTTCATAAATAAAAAAGTGTAAAACTAAGAAGCACAAGTTAGAACAAGAAAAAGAAAGTTTTGACAAAAAGTTCAATGAAAGTCTATCAAAGAAAGAAGAGGAAAATTTATGATTAAAATAGCTTAACAAAAAATTATTAGAGCAAATCAAGTGTTTAAAAGACGAGAAACTTGAAGGCCAAAATAAATTTGACTCAGAAAATGAGAAATGCTTATGTCTAAAAAATCATAACCAAAATCTGCTCAAATAAATTAAAAAACTTAAGGATGATAAGAAATCATTGACGAATAGGTTCAAAGAAATTGTCACAAAGGAAGCATCAAAATCGCTAGATGTAGTAGTCCAAGTTGGGGAAGAAGAAACAAACATCGATCCCACTAATCTCATAGTTTAGGAAAATCCAAATCCTACTGAAGTAAAGACATACTCAGAGATTGCTATCCAAATGAAGAAAACTCCAAATGAGGATTCAATAATCAATTCAACAACAACAATGCCTGAAGGAAATCAGGAAACTACCACTAACATGATAAGGGAAAGTCCAACTAGAAGAGTTTTTTATCGACATCTGAATCACAAGAGCAGTCTTTCCAATCAATCTAAGTATCAATATTATTCAAAGCACAAACAACATATATATGTTCCAAATAATACTGAAGTTTGCAGAACCCAACCCTATGATAACAATTCATCACAAAATCCTAGAGGTCAGAAGATTCCATAGAAGGTTAATCTAGGATGGTCCGATCCATTTTCAGTATGACAATTCTGTCTATCGCTCAAAACATCATATCATCTTGTATCAATAAATATTAAATCTCAGAAACAAGAAAATATTTTGAATGGTAGAAGAGATCCGATCCTTCATCAGTAAGCTTTGAGGACAAAGATTTTTGAAGGGGAATTCAATGTTATAAACATAAATTATGTAAAAATAAATAAAAATAGATAATAAATAATAACCATAATAATCTGTAATTAAATACTATTTTGTTAAACAAAGAGGCATGTCTCTATAGACCTGTTCGTGAAAGGGTACTTACTTGTCTATATATAGAGGACCCTCATTCTCATTTGTACCATCTTACATAAATTATTTATACAATATACAATTTACAATTACTATCCTACAATGGATATCTTTGTCTACGAAGTATTTTAAATATTTCCGTTGCATATACGACTTTGGGTCGTGACAACATGTCTTAAAATATTCCTCTTACGCACTCTTTAATGCATATGTTACACTCTCTCTTCAAAGCATAAGTTACAAAGCCATGCATACCTCCTTAATGGCATGAGTTACATTTCCTAAATGGGCATGAGTTACACTCCTCTTGGCATGTGGATTACTCCTTTATGGCATGGATTTGTTTTTCCTCCTATATATATGTACCTCAATCTTTCTTCCCTCACTACTTGTGCATTGTGAAATAAGAATTAGAACTTGAGAAATAGTTGGAGAGAGTTGAAGAAGATTGTGAGAGAGAGACTTGGAGAGCAAGAGTAAAGCTTGGTGAGCCAAGACTGATTCATTGCTTTAGTGTTTCAGTGTTGATTCAATTGAAGGGAAGGTTGATTTAGTGTGTGCATCTATTGCTGCTAATAATGATCTTCATTTTATATCTTGTTGAGATTTGGGTGAACTTACTCATTCTCTTGATCTCTAATTGTACTCTATATCTTTGTTGAACAATTGATTTCTAATAGAAGAAGAATCTAGTTGAATTTCCCCCTTGTGGGTTTTTCCTTAGTCATTGGACCTAAATTTTTTATGTCTCATTGTATTTTTGATTGTCTTCTATTGAGCATTTGATTTATGTTTTATCTACCATTTCTTATATAATATTGCAACATAAAGAAGTTTTGTAATAAGTGATTGTTACAACATAGAACATACAAAATTCAACAAAGATGCTAGTAAATATCAATGGCATGCATGTAGTGATTGAGTGTTCCTTGAGTGTGTCCTACATCTGGAATCTAGTTAGAAAATTCTCCAACATCTTCTATATCTAACAAATATTCTCTTTATTCAATAATATCTCGTTCAACATGCGTAATTTTCTCCTGGATCGACACTTGCATGTTTACCTTGTACCTGATAATCATGATTGTTACTCTTTTTTGGGCACAAAATATTCCCATTTTCTAATAGTAGGTTTCCCCTCTCCATGTTAGGGTTTGTTGTCTTGGCATAATATTGGATAGATTGAGGCTTGAACCAAAGGAATTGGGAGAAATGGCTACAACAGAAGCAGGAGAGAGGAAGAGCAACGAGTAGTTTAGAGCAAAATCTAGAGATATCCAATTAGACTAAAGTTTTCCAAGAACTGAAGAAGAAACAAGCACTAAAGGTATCACAATAGAAACTACTCAAGAAAGGGAAAGAGAAGGTGTGGTATCTAAGGGAGAAATTGAATGGGATATCATGGAGGATAATGTGGAAGGGGGAAGAAAAAATTACAAGTAAAACATAAGGATAAAGAGAACTTGAAGAATAAGAATATAAACAACTCAACCTTAAACACGTTGGCAACTGATTGCAAAATTTTATAATTTATCCCTTCTTTTCAAACCTTGAGCATTGTAAATGGAAACCTGCT
>APFE030327375.1:37617-42617 GCA_000404065.3 Pinus taeda | reverse complement strand
CGCAAGGTTCAAGAGTGAACAAACTGATCAACAGAGTTACGATATGCGATATGCGATATGAAGTGCGCCGATAAATATCGCATCGCATCATTAATAAGGAAAGAAACCCTGTCAGTGAGCTTGCGATTGTGATATGCGATGTTTAAAGGAATTGTGAAGCATTTGGTGGTTACGGCTAAATTAGCGGTTCTTCTAATTTATCAGAGTTTCTAACTCTGGAGGTAAATGAATGAGACTTCGAAAGAAATTGAAGAATAAATTCTACCAAAATTGGAAGAAATAGTTTCCAGGGTTAAACGTTTGTCACTTACGCCTACACCCTGACCATCGTTTGTGGTATCAGAGCAGCCTACTGACATTGAATAGGATCTCAAGGAGTATAAGAGGAAATCCAACATGGCTTTTAGAGTTGGAGGAAGAGGTGGTGGTCAAAGAAGAGGACGACCAGTTGTAAATGCTGAAGTGTTTGAAGCTATGCAATAGATGCAAGCTGGATTGGAAGGAGTGGAAATGGGAAGAGATGCAGATGCTGGTGATGTTAGTGAACCTGAAGCTAGAGCTGCAGAAGATGAATAACTTGTAGATGTAACTCCTAAAATGAGATTCTTTAGGTCAATATTGAGATCCACATCCAAGCCTAGACTTGAAGTCTCAATCTACACAAGAAGCTTAAGCCCTGAGGAATTGATTGACTGGATAAATGACATGGACAAATTCTTCGATTATGAAGAAACAGATGAAGGAAAAAAGGTGACGTTTGCTGTCATGAAACTGAAAGGACATGCAACGCTTTGGTGGGATGGATTGCAGGAAGAAAGAAGAAGACTTGGCAAACAACCAATTAAGAATTGGAATAGGATGGTGGCAAAATTAAAAGGTAAGTTTCTGCCAAGTGACTATCAGCAAACATTTTCTAGACAGATGCAAAATCTTAGACAGAGGTCTATGACAGTAAAGGAATACCTAGAGGAACTCTATAAAGTGAGTTTAAGATCAAGACAAATTCAAGATACAAATGAAAAGGTTGCCAGATATGTGAATGGTCTTAGAATGGACATTCAAGATGAGATAGGTGTACTGTATCCTAAAACAATAGAAGAGGCTTATCAGATGGTATTAAAGGCTAAAGAAAAACTCACAAGGAAGCATTTTGCCAGAAACAGAGGTACTTTCTGAGGAAGGGGAAGACAAGGTGGTAGAGGAAGATCTACGGCGCCTGGAGATGGAGCTAGCAGTAGCTCAAGTTAGCATGCACCCACAAGAGGTGATGTAAGTGGCAGAGGGAGTTTTTCTAGAGGAAGAGGAGGCGGAGGTAGAGGAAGAGAATTTAGATGTTACAGATGTAAGAAGCTGGGACACAAAGCTTATAAGTGCCCATAAAACATAGGAATGAATCAGAGGAATGAAATTGTTGCAAAAGCTAAAGAGGAAGCAACAAAGGTAGTAGATGAAGAGAATGTACTAGAGAAAGGGGAATCTTTAGTAGTCAACAAAATTTTATTAAAACCAAATAAGGAAATTGTTGAACCAGCAAAAAGGAAAACCTTATTCAGGACTGTGTGCAAAGTTCAAGGGAAGTGTTGTCAGATGATAATAGACAATGGTAGTACAAATAATTTAGTCTACACAGAAGTGGTGGAGAAGTTGAAATTGAAAACAAATAAACATCCAACACCTTATAAGGTATCATGGCTTCAAAAGGGATATCAATTGGTAGTGAATGAGCAATGTGAAGTGAAGTAGAGTTGCAGTTGGGAAAATACAAAGACAAAATCATGTGTGATGTGATGCCTATGGATGTGTGTCATATATTGTTGGGTAGGCCATGGCAGTATGATAGAGGAGCTATGCACGATGGAAATAAGAACACATGCAAATTCAACGAAGATGGTGTCAATCATACATTACTACAGCTAGAGGAAGAGGATACATTGAAGAAACCTGATTCAAAGACCCTTTTGCTGAGTGGAAAGGAGTACTTACAGTAGATGGAAGAAGATGAGGTAAGTTTTGTGTTGGTTTGTAAACCCAAGGTAGTAATTAATTCCACAAAAGTTTTTGATTTACTAATTGAAATTCAAGAGATGCTGGACAACTATTGTGATATTATTATAGATCATTTGCTTGATGAGTTACCACCCATTAGAAAAATCAGTCATCACATAGATTTTATTCTAGGAGCAAATCTACCTAATAAGCAGCGTACAGGATGAATCCCACAGAGAATGAAGAGATCAGGAAACACGTTCATGAACTGTTAGACAAGGGACTGGTTAGAGAGAGTTTGAGCCCTTGCACAATGCCAACAATGTTGAGCCCAAAGAAAGATGGAGGTTGGAGAATGTGCACTGGCTCGAGAGAAATCAATAAGATAACAATTAGGTACAGATTTCCTTTACCTAGAATTGAATATTTGATGGATTGTTTGAGTGGAGCTAGATATTTTACAAAGTTAGACTTAAAAAGTGGTTATCATCAAATCAGAATTAGAGAGGGAGATGAGTGGAAAATTGCTTTTAAAACCAATGAAAGATTATATGAGTGGATGGTAATGCCTTTTGGATTGTCAAATTCCCCTAGTACATTTATGAGACTTATGAATGAAGATCTGAAGGAATTTATTGGTAAATTTGTAATTGTATATCTGGGCGATATATTAGTTTACAACAGATCTAAGGAGGAACACATGAGACATCTGAATTATGTCTTACATAGGCTACAACGAGAAAAGTTACTGCTAAACATAAAGAAGTGTTCATTCATGAAGGAGGAGTTTGTGTATTTGGGCTTCGTTGTTTCTGTTGAGGGGTTAAAGATGGATCCAGAAAAGATCAAGGCTATCATGGAGTGGCCTTCACCAAAAAGTGTCTTTCACAGTCTTGCTAGTTTTTACAGGAAATTCATAAGGAATTTTAGTAAGATTAATGCTTCAATTATTGACTCAATAAAAAAGGATAGACAACCATTTAAATGGACTGTTGAAGCAGAAAAGAACTTCCAATTGTTGAAGAGAAAGATTACTGAGAAACCTATTTTGATTTTACCCGATTTTAATAAACCTTTTCAAGTGAAGTGTGATGCCAGTGGAGAAGCCATTGGAGCTGTTTTGAGTCAGAAGGACATGCCTGTAGCTTATTTTAGTGAAAAGATGAATGAGACAGAGAAGAAATATTCTTCTTATGACAAAGAGTTTTATGTAGTGGTGCAGTTT
Source organism: Pinus taeda (assembly GCA_000404065.3). Classification (NCBI taxonomy): domain Eukaryota; kingdom Viridiplantae; phylum Streptophyta; class Pinopsida; order Pinales; family Pinaceae; genus Pinus; species Pinus taeda. The sequence continues at coordinate 39,406 of APFE030327375.1, read as the reverse complement.
TTGAAGAAGTGGAGACACTACTTGATGTCCAAGGAGTTCATACTAAATTCATATAACCATGCATTACAGTACATTATGCAACAACCGAAGCTTAACCAGAAGCATGCCAAATGGGTAGAATACCTACAAAGTTTTAATTTTGTACTAAAACGTATAACTGGTCAATCAAACAAAGTAGCGGATGCCTTAAGTAGAAAAATCATTTTAGTTCAAGAAAGTCAAATTCAAGTGTTGGGTTTTGATTTTCTTAAAGATTTATATGAGAAAGATCTAGATTTTAAAGAGGCATTTGAAGCTTGTAGGAATCCTGTTTTGTTAGATAGAAGCAAATGGCTAGATTATTTCCTGGTAAAGGGACTGTTGTTTAAAAGAAATCAACTGTGCATACCAAGTTGTTCTATGAGGGAGAATTTGATCAAGGAGAAACATAGTGGAGGACTTGGAGGGAAATTTGGTCCAGATAAAACTTATTTATAGTTGAACAGGTTTTATTTTTGGCCGAAAATGAGGTCAGAAGTAGAAAGGTATGTGAAAAATTGTAAAGTCCGTCAGTACGCAAAGGGAAGGAGTCAAAACATAGGTTTGTATGTTCCACTCCCTATTCTAGATAGGCCTTGGGATATGGTAAGTATGGAATTTGTTTTGGGTTTACCCAAAACACAAAAAGGAAATGATTCAATTTATGTAGTAATTGACAGATTTTAAAAAATGGCACATTTCATTCCATGTTATAAAACCAGTGATGCTACTCATATTGCTCATATGTTTTTTAAGGAAATTGTAAGATTACATGGGTTACCTAAGAGCATTGTTTTAGATAGAGACACCAGATTTGTTGGACATTTCTGGAGGACATTGTGGAAGAAGCTTGGAACTATTGAGTTTCAGTTCTGCTTATCATCCTCAGACTGATGGAAAGACTAAAGTTGTAAATTGAAGCTTGGGTAACCTTTTGAGAAGTCTTGCAGGTGAAATCCAAAACAGTAGGATCAATTATTGGCACAGGCAAAAAATGCATATAATGATTCTCCTAACAGAAGTACAAGGCAGAGTCCATTCCATATAATCTATGGAATGCACCCAAGAAGAGTGTATGAATTGAGAGACTTGGGAAAAGCTGAAAGGAGAAGTGCTAAAGGAGAAGAATTTTCTACAGAAGTTCAAGAAATACATGAGCAGGTAAAACAACAACTACAGGAAAACAACATCAAATATAAGAGTAGCGCAGATTTGAAGAGAAGAGAAGTTAATTTTGAGGTTGTGTAACAACCCAAATACGAATATATAATCAACTTATTAACATTAAATTTAAACGCTTACCTGAGCTTACTTGTGGTAGAAATAGGCTTACCGCAACAGGGTTTTCGGGACGACTCTCCTCCCAACCGTAGGCTCAATTGCGCAGAATTCTGCTACAACTGGCCACCCCCGAGCCCTCAATCAACGACTACTGCCAGTATTTCTAAGTCTTGGTATACTATTCTCCCAAGAGAATGCAAGAAAGAACCTCCCAATGATGGAACCCCTCCCATCCTCCTCACCATTCATTAAATAGAACAAAGCCTTGGAAGGGGAACCACATGCACACCCTCCATGTGTCCCTTGGAAGGGGAACCACATGCACACCCTCCTTGTGTCCCTTGGAAGGGAAACCACATGCACACCCTTCTTTTTTGATAATTTCCCTCTTTTATTTCTTAAATATGGTTATTATTATTATTATTTTTATTTTTATTACTTATTTCTTTTTATATAATTTTTAATATCATTTATCATTTATTATTCTTTA
>APFE030327375.1:25102-37597 GCA_000404065.3 Pinus taeda | reverse complement strand
TCTCGCAGGCTGGCCCACTCCCTCCACAACTACTAAGGCGCACAGCCGCAGGCATCGAAGTCCTTTACATCCCTTCCAGACTTCGGCATCCCAATCCAATAACAGGCACTTAGCTTGGAACATCAGGAACCAAGCCTGGAATCATCAGGCACCAAGCCTGGAATCATCAGGCACCAAGCCTGGAATCATCAGGCACCAAGCCTGGAACATCAGGCACCAAGCCTGGAACATCAGACACCAAGCCTGGAATCATCAGGCACCAAGCCTGGAACATCAGGCACCAAGCCTGGAATATCAGGCACCAAGCCTTCTTAAGATGGTCCCATAGCTCTTCAAGAGCTATCCATCAATAGCTATACACAAGACAAAGGAACCACTGGCATATGTAGTGTTGATTGAGTTTTGTCCCCAGCCCATATGGTGTTACTTATTTTCCCTCGTGCGTATGGGCTCGCACAAGATCATCAAATAAACCGGCCCTCTCGGCCCATTTGTGGAGTCCTGTGAATCATCACATCTCCACATGCATCTAATGCATTAATCATACATCATAGTATCATAGGAAAGAATCCAGATGCCAACTCTTGCAAGGAACTGCATGCTTACGCATGGCATGGAACTATCACATGCTTCAGTTATACCATTACATTATTATATCAAGACATATCATGTGTTACATAAATGAACCACATGTCAATAATCCTCATATTATAACATCATAATTCATATGCCACGTTATGCTTATCATATAATGAGATATTAATGTGAATAGAGAACCAAGAATCTGCATGAGAAAGAAATGATGAATTAATGAATGCACCAGACTTTAAGTTATACTAACATTATTTTTCCATCAAGAATCCGATTGTTGTAGCTTATTGCTAATAATATATCTGTCCTTAGATACCAAATTGGATAGCTAATTAAAGAAAAACTGTAATATGATGTGAGTCACTAGATGATCCAATCCATCCACTAATTCACCTTTCAAATGATCATTAAATGCAAGATAAGGAGTACTAATGATCTAGATTCTATCAATCACGGAGATGTGGTTCAATATCCACCAAAAGTCTAAGAAGTGCTTCGAGTCTCGTGACCAAAGAATCTTTTTCCTACTACAAGATTACAATCAATCCTATGGAAAGTATATTATCTACAAAGTGGATGCCTTTTAACCAGTTAAGGCCCATGAAGAAACTGGTCATGAATATAAATCATTAGTACCAATGCAAAGGTAATATATGATGGTAATGTCAAGATCAGACCTATATCCGACTTCTAAAAATATTAGATTTCTAATAGCGAAATCGAGTCACCCACATATGCATGCAATGAGAGCCAAAAACTATAATCGGTCACTCAATATCAATATTCATCACTGAAGAAGCATAAAATAAGAGCCAAAATACTTAGATTATTGTTGTGATAATTATGCAATGATTTTTTTTTGAAGATTCTTGATTCATTTCAATCTACTATTTAATTGAATCGAACCATTGCCAAATTTGAAACTGTGTAATTGATTATGCAAATTATCAATAATTACTAATTTTGTAGTATTAAAACTTATAGAATCAAAATTCCAATGAGTAAAGTTTAAGAATATTTGTGGCAATATTGTTTTAAGAAGGTACTGGAATTCTGAAAGAAAATTCACCATGACTTTTGAAATGATAGGTCACACCAATATTAAGTGTTCAGATTCATGACCTTATGTGCTAGGATACATTGAAATTATGTGTTGTAGAGTGAAATAGTGTGAGTATCTGTTTAAGCAATCATAACTTAGAAGAATTAAATGGATTGCTTTTAACAAATTTATTGAATGTATCTTTAGATTCTTATGGCTATTAAATGATTACTCTAAGGAATTTTAAGAAATCAAACAACCAAAGAAATATTCCACACCATAAAGAAGAGACACTGCCACCCGACCCAGAACCAGATCGGATGACTGGGAAGGTTATCCCTTCCCAACAAAATAAAATCGTTTTATTAATTATATGGCCTGCCTGCAAGCGCACCCGCAAAGGCAACACCATCCCTTAAATTATAATACATTTAACCATATTAATTTCCCGGATAAGATATAAAATTGCCTTCACAGTTGCCTTTGTAAGCATATAATGAAGATTGACAACCTGGTCACGTCTTTGACTGCATTTTCCACCATGGTTCGGATGCGCTCATCCACCTTCTTCCTCATTTCCATGATGTAATTACAAATACTCGGTAAAATAGATTAGTACACCTTCTAAATGCAAACTCAGGAAATAAATGATCAGAATGCTCATTCAGTAAATGACTTAGATCAAGGACCTTTAATCTATGCATATATCCATACCCAATTGACTAACATCACCACACATCCATGAAACTGGAAATCTAGCTCAGAATTTGTTCTATGTGTAATCGATCCAAGCGAGAAACAATATGACCTTAAACTTTCCTTGGATCATTTAATGTATAAAATATAGCTTCTTTATATAGCCCCATTTCTGATTATCAAAAACATATAATTAGTTCTGCTACGAATATACTTAATATATGAAATATGGTCAGACATTACTGAAAAGCCCGCAACAGCTATTACAAAAGATGCCTTAAAGAGACATGCAAAGCAAAAAAAATCAGTATTGGCAATATCTCATTCTGTAAAAATATCTTCACAGAATCTTAAATGGGCTAAAATTTTACAGCAAGATATAATCTTTCAATCAAATCCAAAGGAAATGTTTTTTAAAATAGATTGCACACATCATTATATTTTTGGTAATTCTGGCAATAGTTACAAACAGTTAGATACATTAAACATTATTGTTATTTCTACCTTGAGCCCATACAACCGTCAGTGCTGTAACTGCAACTTTGATGCCAATTGTAACATCTCCATGTGTAATATATATATTTATTTTTTTTATCATCTGCAAAATGCACAACATTCAGTATTGACCTGAAGCAAGCATTGATGAATATTGGCACATAAAGCAGGTCAAATGCGTTCACATAAGATTTGAGGAGCTCAAGGTGGATAATATCCAAGCCCTGTATTTATGCATAGATTATCATAGATTAGCATGCTGAAGAAAACCATAACTTTGTTTTGATAGCGGTTTTGACAAGAAGTAAGATACTTTGTTATCAATATTTGGTACATTGCTAAATTTCCTGACATAAAAGAATTGATCACAAAACCCGTGTTGCACAGCATACGACAACTCATCTTGCGGGTATAGATTCTTGACTACACCAAACTGTGTTCATAAAATTCAGCTTGTTTGACTTATGGAATTATAGTTAGCAAACTACAAAGACATGAGATTTGGTGAGTTGATCATAGAAACAGATCCCATGCATCTACTATGATTTGGAAAAAAAAGAGTAGCTGAGATTTGTTCCCAAGGCACTCCCAAAATGAAAGGAGCATGTCCTAGACGGGGCATCATGACGGTTCTACATAGGACACTCCAACATCCACCACAATCAGGAAAACACCAAGCGTCATATTGTTATAATGATTTGGAAAATATGGCAGAATATATAGCTGACGCAGTGATATTATCCATATATTCCAAAAACTACAAGCCTGACTAATACTTAGCCCTTCACCTACATAAACTGCACCTACATGAACTGCTTGGCTTGGACATAGCATCTGAATCTTCTATACCGGTGTTCAGTTATAGATTTCAGATGTTACATCACTTCCAAGAATTCCAAAAGGCCTTACCATACAGTATGAATTTAAACAAAGAAAACAGGCATAAAACAAAACCATTGGCAAGGTGCAGATTCTACGCAAACAAAATTACAATTTACATAGTACTATCATTTTGATAAATAAATGGAACGAAATGGCGAACATGATGTGTTTGTTGAACTCATATCAGGTTAACATCAATCGTATCAATGAGTTAAGTTCATATCAGGCATCCAGTAACAGGGTAACAACAAACATTGAATGGAACGATTTAAACGGCCCAGGAGCAGGACTCCACATGGTCATTGGAAAAATAGCCTGAATCAATACTTCTTCGGGCGCAGACTGCATTTCGAAGAAGCTGACAAGAATGCCTATGGAAGATGCTAGCTAAGAAATACAAGATTTTTTGCTCTACATCCAGGAAAATTTGACGAAGGAACAAAATTACAATTTATTAACAATGATTAAAAGAAGCAACAAGAATTATTCAATGAAACAATAGTAATGAAAATGAGAACTTAGATCAATATCACAAAATGCCTTTAGATAAAGTGACTTTATGTTGTTCCTTACTTATTTTGGACAATTGAAACAAGTAAAGATTATGTAGTGAAATTGCACTTATTAGATGGCAGATGAGATTGCTAACAAGATATGAAGAAAGTCACTACTTAGATCCACAATTACAACTTGAAACGAGACAAGAGATATCTAGATGCAATTAGATCATGTAGCAATTTAGAAACAAGCTAGGAGATGCAATGCAATATGCAAGAGTTATCAACTAGATCTAAGTTAGTAAGTTATATGCAAGGTTAACAAGTCACCAAGAAATTCCTCCTACGAAGGAGGCAGGGATACCATGGAAAAATCCCAAGCTCCCTCTGACAAAAGATGATGCTTTATTAGCAGTTTTTACAGAGATAGAGCAACCCCTTTTAGACAGATGGAGAGAGGACTAAAACCACTTGAGGATGGCTTACAATGATAAGCTTTAGAGCACAAATACCTTTGCCTCAAGTATTACAAAATTTTACAAGGCTTTAGATGTTATTACAACTGGAGTCACAATAGATCACCAAATGTCAACACTTGATGTACGTTTTGTAGAATCAGATTTTTTTTTTTTTCCCTTATATCAGATGTATATAATACTTAAAAGAAACTTGTGATCTGATTTGAAAAGGCCTATGTCCTCTTCCAGAATTCTGCCAACAAACCAAGTTAGTAAAAAATATATATAGCAAGGGCTGTTAAGGATGTGATTAGATCTGCTGCTTATTGAAAAAAACTTAACACTCTGCAACCACAAAACTGATAAGAACAATAGGTCAAGGCTTCCAAAGATCTACAAATATGCTATGATGCCTCCACAGGGATGATTACAATCCAATTTTCTTACTTCCTGAGTGGTCTGGGAACAGCGAGATGTCTCAGCCTTCAAGGAGTAACATTTGAACTAAAACAACCCAGAATTGTAACTTTTGTACCAGCGATGTGGTTAAGGTTTTTCCAATGCTTTAATTTATGAATCTTCTAGTCATTTGTGATTACTCCAGATATAAAATACAAAGATCAGAAAGCAGCCAAGATCCATTTATAGTTCTTAAACCCAAAATATAGAATAAATCCCTGAATCATTTGCATATTTTAGTGGATCGTTAGTGAATTTTCAGCACATCCAAGTTTCAAACCATGAGGTGATGGAAACGAAATCCTAGATTGCAGAATAAAACAATAATGGTAGTAGTGTTCCAACAGTTTCAAATTCTAAACTAAATATAGTATTTAATGAGCAAAAATTAAGTGGAAGAATCTCTTGTCAAACTTGAAGAAGGGTGAAGCTATGATAAAGAGATCCAGTGGTATTGAGATGGGAACTTGATGAAATAAGTCATCTTTTAGGATGAAAATGATAATTTCTCAGTGATGTATAAATCACCATGGATCAACAAGCCTTTAGACAAGTGAATTAGCATGATATAAAATTAAATCATGATGACTAAATGTTTATATGAAATTGCATATAGCAGTTTTGGAATCAATAAGCCAAAGGGTACCAAAGGATTCTAATATTGAGATCGATGATTTAAGGAATGATTGTCCATTGAGGGAAATTCAATCTAGAGGAGAATGAACCCTCCAAAACCCTGCAGCTGAGCTTGCAAAATTCCCAGGGATAACAAATAGAAAATTCTTTTGAAAATTGATGTGAAAATCTTCTCAAAAATACCTTGGATTCTTCTGCGGAACAGAGGCCAGTGAGTTAGAATAAATAAAATTACTTCGTACAAGACCCTTGTGGCTGTGATAAAATAAACTCAATTTTTTATTTTTTTTAAAGCCCTTAATAAAATAACTTATATATAGAACGAGGGTTTAGAGTCCTAAAAGATCTGCGGCTTCCTTGAAATAATGGTTCCAAAGTCTGCAAGATGAAAACTAAGTTAGGAAGAACCCTTAGAAAATTATTCATATTTAAAAACCCTGAAGGAAATTCGGTTGTGGGCAGGTCCTGCCTTGAACATCGGTTCCCGCGGGTGGCCCTTACCATTTAAGTAGCCTAATAACTGAGTTACCTTTCCAATTGGGCTTGACCAACAACCAACTCATATCTCCCTAACAATGACCAAACCGATTGTCTTCACCAATTATACTGAATGACCAATCACTGTGGAAACCCCAAGATTCCTTCAATACACACATCTGTACATTAGTATGCTCAGATCACAAAATAGATTAATTAGATTAATCAATATAGTATAGCCGTCTCACCACTATTAGCATATTTTTCCAGATGCCAGCCATCCATAAACCATAACCACAACAACATAATAACAAAACCATGCCAATAGCCAAATGTGCACCACAACATATGTAGTGGGGAATCCCTAGATGGGAAGAAATGCCACCTCAACCATGGTAACTGACAGTCAATCTAGAGAAATGCAGATAATCTAGTTTGCAGTTGAGCTTTGTTGTTAATGCCCCAAATGATATATGGTACATCAAGAAACGAAGTGGTGAGTTAAAAATCCCCTTCTGGAAGACCCTTAAGTTTTCAATAAATTTCTGAGTTTCAGTGTTCACTATCCTCTTTTATTGTGAGATTTTGTCAAACACATCACTGATACCTACTGTAGGTGAAATATAAAATATGAAGCTAAATATAAACATTAAGTGGCACATACATGAAGAACCCCATCTCTAATCAGAACTGATATTTCATTTAAACTCGGGAATGTGGCATAGTACTGATAAACTCGATAGTATTAATGCGCTTTTACTAACAAAATAACACGAAAATACATAACAAAGAACGCACAAAAGGTACCCGGTATACTAGCAGCAAGACATCTTTCTGTGTTTGACCAGCGTTTAAGGTGACTTTCAGCGATACAGTTTCAGAAACTACAGTCACAACCTTCAATCACACCCAGAAAATACGCACAGCAAGCAGAGAAGGAATCCCAAAGGTTGGCAAAGGGCATTGGATCGCCTAAATCACACCATTGCAATTAGTGACATATGTAACAGCCCAAATACGAATATCTAATCAACTTATTAACATTAAATTTAAACGCTTACCTGAGCTTACTTGTGGTAGAAATAGGCTTACCATATGTAACAGCCCAAATACGAATATCTAATCAACTTATTAACATTAAATTTAAACGCTTACCTGAGCTTACTTGTGGTAGAAATAGGCTTACCGCAACAGGGTTTTTTGGGACGACCTCCTCGACCAACGTAGGCTCAATTGCGCCAGATCTGCTACAACTGGCCACCCCGACCCTTCATCAACGACTACTGCCAGTATTTCTAAGCTTGGTAACTATTCCTTCCAAAAAGCAAGAAAGAACCCTTCGAATGATGGACCCCTCCCCATCCTCCTCACCTTCATTAAATAGAACACAAGCTGGAAGGGGAACCAACATGCACACCCTCAACATGTGTCCCTTGGAAGGGAACCAACATGCACAACCCTTCTTTGATAATTTCCTTCTTTTATTTCTTAAATATGGTATTAAACATTTATTTTATTTTTATTACTTATTTTCTTTTTATAATAATTTAATCATTTATCATATTATTCTTTATTATTTATTTATCATGATTTATTTATTATATTCATTATTTTATATAATTATTTTTTTTAATTATTTTTTATTGTTATATTAATTTATTAAGGAGGATATTACAGGTTGGAGACTTGGTTGTAGCACACCTAAGGAAGGAAAGATTTATGAAAAGGGAGTACAATAAACTAAAGTTTAAGAAAATTGGACCATTCAGAGCCTTGAGAGAATTTTCTGCAAATGCATATGAAATAGAATTACCCCCTGATATCGGAATATCACCGATTTTTAATGTTGCTGACTTATACATGCATGAAAAGGAACAGGCAGATGAAACAACAAAGAACCAAGAAGAACAGAAGATTGATTGGGTAAAACAGTTACCTATAACAAAGGAATTGAAGCCAGAGAGGATTTTGGACAAGAAATTGTTAAAGAAGACAAGAGGACAGGAGTATTTTCAGTATTTGGTCAAATGGAAGGATCAACCAATTGCTGAAGCTACTTGGATGACAGATTCCATGTTACAGAAGTTGGGCAGTTCTGTAGAATAGCTCATGGACAGGAGCCCATGACGAATATTGTCTTCAGGAGTCTGATGCAAGAGCATGAGGCTTGAAGGCAAAAGGCTTCGAACTTATTCCAAAAATCCAAGAATAGTTAAAAGCAAAGGAGTGGGATCCTTTAGTTATCAATTTACAAGCTCTCTAGATATGATTTGAGCTAGGATTTAGGGATTGAGTGGGTTTGTAATTAATTCATGAAGTTTTGATTCAGTTGAGATTCTCGAGGAGAATGTCAACCAGATTAGATATTATTAAGAATAGGCTAAATCGATCCAATGTTTTAAGGATCTGATAATTAGGATGGAATAATATTTATGTAAGTTATGAATGATTGTAAAAGGATTTGGATTGATTCGGCTTGTTTTAGCCTATATTATTAAATTTGCAGACATTAGCTCTCTGTGCATTGCTCTGTAAAATTAGTCAATCCTGGAGGGGTCGAATCCTTCCATAGTATCTCTGTGTATTGTTGAATTTCCAGTTTGGCTTAAAAATTCAGAGTTCTATTGATCTAGTATGTTCATATTTAATCTTTCTTTGTCCTATATTAACAAGTGCAGGGTTTGGAGGTGTACGAATTCTTTAATCGGGTTTGAAATCCCGCACTTGTTCCTCACCGTTGGTTCCATTTTTAACGTATTGTGTCATAGTCAATAGCGGGGGTTGGCCTAGTTTTGACCCCTGTGTTAATTTGAAGTCCTATGAGCCATAGATTTGAAACCCACGATCAACGGGCGTTAATCTCAAGTCCGGAATCGAAATCTTATTAACTGTGGTTAATGAGTCTATCGGCTCCGTGAGGGGTAATGCCACGTAGATATTTATGTGATGTCACAGTCACTGTCAGACCACTGTTAACCTTGACCATTGAATCGTTGGTTAAAATCGCATCGCAAAGTTTAAGAGTGAACGAACTGGTCAGCAGAGTTGTGAGATGCGATATGCACTATGAAGCGGGCCGAGAAACCCTGCCGATGAGCTTGCAATTGCGATATGCGATGTTTAAAGGAATTGTGAAGCATTTGGCGGTTATGGATAAATTAGCGGTTCTGCTAATTTAGCAAAGTTTCTAACTCTAGAGGTAAATGACTAAGACTCCAAAAGAAATTGAAGAAGAAATTCCACCAGAATTGGAAGAAATAGTTTCCGGGTTTGAATGTTTGTTACTTACGCCTGTACCCCAACCGCCATTTAATCATTTCTTTGTATGTAAATTATTTTCGGACATATGGTATTTTTTGGTTATGCTTTATGAATATACTTTGGAATTAATATTTCCACTCAAGGATGTGGGTTGATCCATGAAGAATGCACACATTTCTATGTGTATTTACAAAATGTATTTTCTATCTATTATTGAATGAAAGTATGGGTGTCTTTTTGCAAGAAACATAATGCTAGTCACTATTTAAAATAAAGTTACAATAAAGTAAGTGTTTTGGGGCTTATTATGAATTGGTGCCTATCGACATTTACCAAACATTTAATTTATATAATTGTGCTAGTTATTATTTTACTTTACACAATAATCAATCCCTAATAGTTTAGTCATAAACTCATGCGTAGAGAGTATCCTAAAGATCAAGGACTAACACATACCTAATATATGTTTTCATGGATCTGAAGTCAATAGGTATTCCTAACACGTGGCCAATTAAGGTTCTATTATGTTGAATGGATACATTTTCAACACAATTATTTATGGAATGACTTGCCTTGGATTAACCAACATAGATCCAACTTAAATACGAATCTAACATGAGCCAAGAGGGATCCAATTTCTTTACGTGCAATTTTTTTTTATGAACCTACATTATTTAAATAGTTTGTATAATTATTTATTACTATTTTTTTTTTTTTTTTTTTTTTAATTTTTTTATGGGTCGGCATGACCAAAATTCATTGATTTCAACTTTGATGACAAACATGGCAGGGTTACACATCATACTGGGTTGTAGAATGAGCCTCTCAACTCAATAATTAATATCTATCAACAATTTTTTCTTGTGAATTTAACTAAAATTCATAACATGTCTTCTTTGTATAATATATATATATATATATAGATACTCTCAATATTGATGTTACCTAGATACTCTCAATATTAATGTTACCTTATGATAGTATATTGGATCTGAGATTACTGCAATAACTGAATTATAGACAGCTTATTTTAAACATTAGCTGCCAAGTTAATACAGTTAACTCCACATGGGTCAAGTCATGATACCGAGTCAATGACTCATCTGAGCATTAACTTAGCCAGTTGAAATTTTCTCTACTAAATTCTAATGGCTTGTTGTAGTCATCAAATAATACAGATGTAACTGTTTTAGTTCACACTTACATAAATAATGATAAACTATCCATAAAAATGTGAATCTTGCCACTACCCTCATAGAATTAATTCACATCACACAAAGTCAGGATTTCTCTAGTTCCTTCACTCAATTTCCACCACAAAACATATGAATCAATTTGGGTAATCAAATACCAAAAAAAATCATTAAACATATCGTGGTATGATGAACGATAAAAAAGACTTTTGTGCCACAACTTTGGTTATAGAGAAAATATCGTGTTCCGTAGAGTATAGTTTCGGTTGATAATTGGTAACACAACAACATATTATTGAGGGAAGATATATTGATAATGATTCATAAACGCAGAAATCCAAGCCTTAAACCAATTGTTCCGTGAATATTATCAAACAAGTGATGGCATCTTGCTAGAGAAATCTTAACCACTATCTTGATTCTCACTGAAGAATAATAAAAAATAAGTTCTATACTATTCAAGGACTCTTTTTAATTAGCACTATTCCTAATATGAGTTCTATACTATTATATATTATGCAAAATCTAAATGTTCAAAAAGTTTTTGAAAATTCGAAATTAAGTTTTAGACCAACAAAAAAAAACTAGCTCTTTATATTATTTTTCGTAAAAATAAGTGATATTAACTAGCAATTGCATTAGATGTTGCAAAAGAAATATCGTAGGGCATAAATTCAATCATGAGATATAAAAGATTACTAAATTTCACATAATAATGTCATTTCACAGAATAATGATGTGGTTAAGAATACTCATGAAAAGTACAAAAATTGGGGAAAACTTCTCTCCAATATTTATTAGCATAAAAACAAATTTCTAAAACAAAATAATTAATTTGTTATCATTTTCCATAAGGCTAGATAAACCAAAGTTAATCTTTTTCAAGATCAGTATGGAGAGCCAAAAGACAATTTCACAGAATAATGATGTGGTTAAGAATACTCATGAAATGTACAAAAATTGAGGAAAACTTCTCTCTAATATTTATGAACATAAAAAAATTCTAAAACAAAATAATTAATAAGTTATCATTTTCCATAAGGCTAGATAAGCCAAAGAATCTTTTTCAGGATTAGTATGGAGATCCAAAAGACAAGTAAATACATGTGCAGGAGAAAAATAACTTAAGAGTGGAGTAAAAGGCAAGGGAATTGGAATCACTGGTAGCAGAAGGAAGAGGAAGTGCAACAAAAGCTTTGGCGGAAAATCCAGTTCCATATTCTATCTGGTAGAATATGCATATTTACCAGCACTTCACTCAGAAGGCATATATTTGGCCCAGTTCACTCAGAAGGTATAGATTCGTCCCAGAGAGACATTTGACAGTAGAGGAGATGTGGAGAGTCTAAGCATCGAATACTTCAGTGAGTGAAGGGGTGGAATCCCAAGCGACCAAATTTATAGAAATTTACAGTCCCATTTCAGCCAAACAAGGAAGAAAGTCAATTTCTAGGGTTTGTAGATCTTAGATGAAGGCTTGTATGTAGTTTTTGCGGTAACTATTAATGCCCACTAACCATTTTCTCTAACTACTAATTTGATGACATGCAAATCTTCAATAGTCTAATATTCAATCTGACTTTCACTTCCTCCCTTGTTCTATCCCTTCCCTCTATGGATGTCTCTCCCTCATTCCCTTCCCTCTTTGTCCCCCTTTGCTCCCTCCCTCCCTCTTCTCCTTGTTCTATCCCTCTCTCTCCCCCTCCAACTCTCTTCTTCGCTCCTTATGTAAAGATAGGAAAAACTTACAAGTAATTAAATTAAGGAGGAATTAAATTCCCTCTCATATAAATATAATTTTTGTTTTC
>APFE030327375.1:0-25082 GCA_000404065.3 Pinus taeda | reverse complement strand
AACAATAACATAAATATATAATAAAATTCTGGAAATTTATATAAATATATAATATTAAATACTAAAAATTTATGATTGATAAACCTTGAACGTTTACTCATCTATTGGGACCAACGCAGCAACGAGGGGAAAATTGGGTGGCTAGGGTTTGGAGCAAATTCTGATCGGTCTGTGATCACTATCACAGACTCTGGCAGAGGGCAGAGCCCGGGGTGCAGATCTTCGCAGGTGAGGGCAAGCTTTGGCCCAACAAATGAGAAGTATGGGGTCCAATGGAGCCCCATCATACAAGCAGGAAATTATGAACAAGGGAAAGGCCCCACTCGAAGGGGTGCAAATTTTAGGCTCTGAGAAAGCAGGGAAGGAAGGGCTAAGCAAAAAAGGAAAAATGGGTGAGCAGCCCAAGGAAACCCAGAGCCAAAAATGTACCAATGACATCAAAAGTCCAGAAGGAAGTAAAGGGAACCCTAATCCCAAACTGGTACCACAAGAAGCAGAGGATCAAGACAAAAAACTGGGGGAAATCGAAGCTATGCCCCATTATGGAACAAATAAGGAAGGATTGGCCGCGAGAACCTGAAAACAAGAGGACTAGGGGCACTGTAAGCCCAAAACTACAGAAAACTTGCAAGTGGTAATATTTGACCCTAAAATACAGGCTTACATAGATCATATGTCAGTACATGCAGTGATTTGTAAGTTCATGTGCTTCTAGCCTACGGAAAGAGCACTATGCATGTGGATCAAACAAAAATGGAAGTCGAAAGGGGACATCAGGCTTTACTTGGGAGCCAAGGGCTTTTACATGGTTGTCTTCACAAATCTAGCTAATAAGGATTGCATTTTCGATGGAGGACCATATTTGTTTGCCTCAACAGGACTACATATAAGACCTTGGAAACCTAACTTTGCACCAGAACAGGAGACCTTTAAGCAGGTACCTATCTGGATTCGCCTTTTCTCTCTCCCCATTGACTACTGGAGACCTGCAGCGCTGGAATAGATAAGAAACAAGATGGGAACGTTCATCAAAGCTTCGAAGGCAACCCTGTAAAAAAGGTATACTTCCTGTGCTAGAATATGTGTAGAGATGGATGTTTCAGGTGCTCTTCATGAAGGTTTGTGGTTAGAATTCAGAGATGAGGTTTTCTTTCAAGCTATAAAATATGAACAACTCCCTTTTTGTTGTCAAAGATGCCACGAACATGGACACTTGTTTAAAGAATGCCCATTGAACAAACCAATCGAGAAACCTAAGGAAAACTCAGGAAAGCACAAGGAAGTTTTCACCCGACCTTCTATAGACAGTGAGCCAATAGGAAACATCAACCTAAAGCTAGCACCTCCTTCAAAAGCATAGTCAATGCCTTTGAGGTGCTTGGATTAGACACGGAGGAAGATGAGGGCCCCCAAGAGCCAATCTATTGCAGGATATCCAAAACATTAACACACAGAAAACCCAAGATACCAGTCCAATCCCTACATATGATATCCCTCAATTTCTAGCACCAACAGAAGAACTAGAGGAAGATGAGAAAATGATAGCCAGTGAAATGGAAATAGAGGGAATGGATCTAAGCAACATTCTAGAAAGAGAAGGCATGGATCTCTTGAACATGGTAGAGAAATGGAAGAAGAAAGGCATGGAACATATCCCTAAAGAGGAGGTGGACAGAGTAAACCCTATTTTCTTAACTAGGCAAGATGCAGAACTGAACATGCAGAAAAGAGGCTTGGGCGCAACAAAAGGTCTGGGAATTAAAGCCATAGGATTGCATCAAACCAACATCAATCCCAAGCACAGGAAAAAGAGGGGTCAAGGGACGAACACTGAGGCACTTCAAGAATTAGGTCAGATGCTCCTCAACTCAAGTAAGATGAAAGCCCTTGAGGCCTTCATGCTGACATCCTAAAAACTTTGTCAATTATGAAAATAATTTCATGGAATGCTAGAGGGCTAAATAGCCAAAAGAAACAAATATTACTAATGAAAAAAGTCATTAATGAGAAGCCTGATATGATATTTTTGCAAGAAACTAAATGTTGCAACCAGATAATGAAAGGGATAAGTAGAAATATTAGCAAAAGAATGGAATACATAGAAGCGGAAAGGAATGGTATGGAGGGAGGCTTGGCCACTCTCTAGAATCCTCAAGCCCTTCATCTCATTTCTGTAGAGGCCTCTAGATCATCCATCTCCCTGGAAGTAAAAATCATAGGAGATTCAAACACTTATCTTTGCACTAATATTTACGGCCCCCAGAAGCTAGAAGACAAACTAGTAATGTTAGATCGACTCTCCAAACTGTAGCATAGATACCCCTTGGCTAAAACAATTTATGGAGGAGATTTTAACATGATAACCTCGCTAACAGAAAAGAAAGGAGGTATCAGAATGCTAAATCGGGATGCAGAAGCATTCAACAACTTTATCAGAACAACAAATCTTGTAGATATTTTCCCCAAAGACAACTTATATACCTAGAATAACAAAAGGGGAGGAGACAGGTAGATTGCCTCCAGACTTGATAGATTTCTCATAACAAAAGCCATTCTCCTTGAAGGAGTAACAATGAACTCAGATATTCTACCTTGTGGAGGCTCTAACCATCGGCCCATCACCATGGACGCTGCCATCCTCGACACCCTAAAGAACAAACCCTTCAGGTTTGAGAAATTTTGGCTAAGCCATCTGGATTTCATTTCTAAAATAACACACTGGTGGCATGGGCCGCTAGATACCAAGGGTACCAAAATGTATAGAATCCAAGCCAAACTAAAGCACATCAAATCTTGGCTAAAGTCCTGGAACTAAGAGGTATTTGGTGACATATTCAAAGACAAGAAAGCCTTGGAGGAACAGTTGGAACAGATCCACAGGGATTGGCTCAAAGGGGACATCACCCAGGATGCAATCGATACAGAGCAGACACTCATGCAGAAGTGGCACTCTATATGCCAATAAGAAGAAATACTTTGGAAACAAAAATCTTGTATACAATGGCTCAAAGAGTGTGTTCTTCCATTGCTTGGCTATCGATCACAAGTGTGCCAAGAAAATCACCAGGCTGAAGGATGAACAGGGAACTCCCGTCCAAACTCATCAAGAAATTTCCTCCCTCCTCATAAATCACTTTAGCCAGATCGCTTCGGAACTAGACATCAATAGGGATGTAGCTATAAGGGATATCACGACCTCCATTCCAAGGCTAATAAAATAAGATCAAAATAAATCTTTATATCACCCAATCACCATGGAAGAGGTGGAAGAAGTAGTGAAAAAAATTCCTAATGGGAAGGCACCAGGGCCGGATGGCTTCACCATTGATTTTTATAAAGCTTTTTGGGATATAATATGCATGGAAGTGTGGGAGGTGGTAGAAGATTCTCGGAAATCTTCTTCCATCCTCAAATCCCTTAACTCTACTTTCATTTCTCTTATCCCCAAAGAGGAGGAAGCAAATACCCCATCAAAGTTTCGACCGATTGCATTTTGCAACGTTCTCTTCAAGATTATATCCAAAGTAATGGCTAGCAGACTGAAGACAATTCTTCCTTGGATAATATCAGAAGAGCAATCTGGCTATGTGGAGGGAAGAAAAATAATGGACAATGTCTTGCTAGCTCAGGAAATGGTTCACACTCTCCAATCCCAGAGAAAAGCTGGCATGATCATACAGTTGGACCTCTCAAAGGCCTATGACAAGGTCAGCTGGAGATATTTGGAAGCTATATTAGAAACCTTTGGATTTTCTCATCGTTGGATCAACTGGATCCTAGCCATAATCAAATCCCCTAGATTCTCCATTCTTGTCAATGGAGCTCCCACACTCCCCTTTGCTCCCACTAGAGGTATTCGTCAGGGGGGTCCTATATCGCCCTTCTTGTTTGTTATTTTAATGTAAGGCCTGAGCCGTATCATTAAAAGTGCGAAGGAGGAAAACTTAATTCAGGGTCTCCAACCCATGCCCTCCTGCCCTGCCACTAACCACCAACAGTTTGTGGACAATACCTTGCTCCATGGAACCCCTACGATTCAAGAGGCGAAAGGCTTCAAATCCCTTCTCAATCTCTTTAGTAAAGATTCAAGCGTGGACCTTAATCTGACTAAATCCTCCATTTTTTTTTCAACACCCACTTAGCAATCTAGAAAAATCTCACTGCTATCCTTGGGTTCAAAAGGCAAAACCTTCCTTCCAAATATCTAGGAATCCCTCTTATTGACAAACCTTGGCAAAAGATCCATTGGGAGAAACTGCTCTCCAATCTTGAGAATCGAATGGACCAACAGAGCCCTTATCTTTGCTAGCCGCCTTGTCCTTACTAAAGTTGTCCTTTAGGCCATCCCTTAATACATGCTCTCCATTCTTTCAACCCCAAAAGGAGTTCTATAGAAAATAAGACATATTCAAAAAACTTCCTATGGTTTGGGAATTTTGATAAATAAAAATGGTCCTTAGTAGCCTGGGAGAAAATCTGCAAACCCAGAATCCTGGGAGGTTTAGGACTTCAAGACTTGAACACTATCAACAAAGCCTGTGGAGCCAAACTATGGTGGAGGTGGGTTAAAGAACCACAAACACCCTGGGCTAGGCTTTGGAAAGCTAATTTTGCTAATAACTGGAGCCCTCAAAATCTAATTCAAATCACTGACCCTCCAGCAGGCTCCCCTATCTGGAACCCAGCTAGAGCCAATCGAAACATCATACAGGAGCATAGCTTTTGGGAGATCTGAAACGGTTACACAACTCTTTTTTGGGAGGATGCTTGATAGTAGCTACCCAAGCTTGAATGCCCTAATTATCTTCCCATTCAACAAAGGCACCAGGAACAAGCAAAGCTAGCGTGAACCATTATTGGAAAACCAACATTGTGAACCAACAATGGACATAGTGGATCTTAGACAACACCCCACAAGCAGAGGGAATGGCTAACCATCTTTTATCCCTGCAAACTTGTCTAGAAAAAAGGAAAATCCGCTACTCTCAAGATGAAGATCAACTAAGATGGGGCAAACTTGACGGGGGTACTTTCACCCTAAAGGAAGCCAGATTGTACATAGAAGAAAGGGATTAGGAAAGAAAAGTAAACTAGCACAACAATGTCTGGGATGCAAATATTTGGCCGAAGATAAAAACCTTCCTATGGCTCTTAATGCACCGTAGAACCCTTACTTGGGAAAACCTATGGAAGAAAGGATTCATAGGTCCCTCTCGATGCCCCCTCCGTGAAAAAAGAAGAGGAAACGATGAATCACCTCATCAATAACTGTGAGTGGACCAATAGACTGTGAGTTTGGATGGAGGAAATCTTTAAACTAACAGACAAAAACAGAGACTCTGTACAGGAAAACATAGCAAATTGGAGAACCAATTATTCCAAATGTGAAACATTCAACACTCTATGGAAGGTAACCCCTGATTTCACCGTTTGGTTGACTTGGAAAGAAAGAAACAAAAGAGTTTTTCAAAAGGAATCTAGGTCAATAGAAATTATTAAAACGAACATCTTTCAAAACATGTGTGAAATAACTATTACCAGGTGTACAACTGAACATGAGACTGAGCCATCTGTTAATGACAAACAAATTATGCAGGTTTTTGGAATGGCCACAACTACTTATCCCATTTCTCCTACACAATGTCCTCATCAAGCTCCCTCGATAACCACATGGCAACCTCCTCAACCGGGATTTCACAGGTTAAATTTTGACGGTGCCTCTTAGGGCAACCCTGGCCCTGCAGGCCTAGGAGGTGTTCTTCGCCACAACAGAGGAGAAATTATTCATATTTTTTAGTCAATATATGGGGGAGGCTACCAACAATGAGGCTGAATTTGCAACGTTAGAGCAAGGACTTCAGATCCTAATTCACTTGGGCAGAAGGTCGACAGTTGTGCAGGGTTGCTCTCTACTAGCAATCAGTGCAGCAAGGACATTGCAAATTGGGTCACGACCCGAAAAGGTGACGAAGCATTAGAGACTTGCCAAAGTAACAAAGCTTATTACAAAGCATCTTTCAATTCTCGATGGTGTTATTTTGTAGGACGTAAGACGTACTGCAAATGTTGTGGAGGATTGCCTAGCAAACTGCGGGGTCGATCATCGAAATAATTATCCAGACACATGTTGGCAAGACATAGCATGTGAGGAGCTTCGGGCCAAGTGTTTACAACTCTCCAGACAAGACCTTACAGGCATGGAAGAAGGGCTAAGCGTCACTCATGGGACCGCTCTTCAATGACTCATGAGGACAGCCATAAATGTTCACTCCCCAAGGCATTATGCCCGGAAATGGCACCGCAAGGGGAGGTCCTATTGCTCACATCGAAAGGGGAGGAAGATATCTCACAGGAACGTCAATCAGACTATGCACAATGCAACAAAGGACATGTGGCCTATGTTCATCAGTCATAAGCATGGCAACACAGATGCAATCAACTAGAAGCATGTAAAGGCAATCGGTGACCTTATGTGGATTAATTTTGTCAGAAGCCAAGGACTTACGGAGGCTCCGCCGGGGATCGTGAACCATCACATTTCACCTTCAATCATAAATATGAAGATCACTCTAAGTGTTTTAACCTGCCATAATTATCTCTTAGAGCTAAGCCCTGTGTGAACTGTGTGGTTTTCAGAAGCTTGTTTAGTCCTCGCCGACTGTCAATAGCACCATGGCGAACAATGTCAGTCGAAGTGCAAAATCAAATAGGGAGTTGAAGAGAGCCTGGGAGGCTTACAAAACCTCTGTCTCTACAAGGGGTAAAAAGGAAATTGAAGAAATCGAAGCTAAGGTGAATGAAACCCAGAAGGGGTTGGCTATTAATACCATCGTGCAGGAAACCGATTGGCTCTCGGACCTAGGTACTCCTGCAACTAGGGCCACTCAGTTTCTTAGGACCCACAGTGAAGTTTGGTGCATGAAAGCCATGCTAGCCAAAGCTCTTAGCATGCAGGGAGCTGCCCTGAAAGATGCTTACTATGCTACTTCTCTTGCCTCAGCCAAGAACTCTGCAAGGTTGGACTCGTTGGAAATCAATATAAAACCTCTCATGGAGGAACTAAGAATGCTTTCCCAAAGTCTGGGGGCTTTCATTCGGCTCTTCGAACTCTCTATTTTCCAGGGGCTTAGTATTGTTTTTAAAGTCCTAGAGGACGATCTCGAAACCTCCACTATCAAGTGCCATAACTCCCAGAATGCTCCAAATGATAAAACTGAGAACGAAGAAGCTGGTCCAAGTGCTGCCACTCAGGACTTCGCAAGAATGGATTAGTGAGTTCAACGACACAACCTTCTCTTTGCTGGCTAATAGCCTCCTTTGCTGGGGTATTTTCCTAATAATACCTACTTTTGTTTTGTTTGTGACGAGCTTTCTGAGGCCCTCTATGTCAATTTTGAGTCTGGTTTTGTTTGGCAGCCCTGCATGGTTAGCCTCTTCTCCACAACGGTCTTAGCTTGTTAAGTGTCTGTCTGGGTTGCTCAGTTCTAAAGCAGCAGGTGCCATTGATCCTTTAGGCCCTGTTTGCAGTTTATTTTGGTCAGTCTAGCCTGTGGCCTGTAGTACTCTGTTCAGTCCGGTTATACATACCTTTTGTAATTTTATGTAATTTTGTGATTTAATATATACCTACTGATTTATAAAAAAACAAAAAAAATACTAAAAATTTATACAATTTTAAAAATAAATATAAAAACTTATGATAAATTTATAAAAAATTAATTGATGCAAGATATATCAAATTTTTGGGTTTTCGATTTTCATTGTAATAAGAGGAAATTTGATTGGATGCCTTTTCATGCATATTCCATAGGATGATATGGACGGTGATTCAAAAGGTAGCAGTGAATCTCAAATAATACAATATCTTGCAAGATTCACAGCATGAGAGGTGTGGGAAAATCTATATCTGCAGAGAAGTGAGTTGCCTTTCAAGGATATACAGGGTAGATAAGTGGAAGATAAGATATAAGGCGAGTAGGTTTAGCCAGATAATATACAAGTTTAGCTTACTATTTTGAAAAGGGTTTCTCATAATTATCAAGAATTCAAGTTAAAATGGGCATTAAATATTCATGATAATTGTGATAAGATGCCGACGAGGGACAAAAGACAGTCAATCATTTATTTATTTCAGACCACCTTAACAAGCATCATAAGGAATCAATGATTATAATGCAACGTATTTTTTTGTGACCAATTTGTAAATAATCGGACCTTAATATTCATAAGTAAACCACAATATATATCTATAGAATTGACGAAAAAGGGTGGTATTTAGATTTCTATTGTATGAATACCATTTATCAATTTAAGGAGTACAATAAAAGATGACCATGTACATAATAATTTCAGGCATCATATTCTTCACAAGAGCTATTGAGATTGTGCATTCTTTAAATCAAGATCCTCTTCTACCACAATGACACTATCAAATTCAACAAAACTCGTCAATTAAGCCGTTTCAGGCCAAACACAGGTTTTAAAAGATTAATTTCTCATCAATATTTAAAAAGTAGAATTAATTATGGGAGGAAAATCTGTACTGTCTACTCTCCTGAACATGATTTAAGGATTTTTTTCTTTTTAGGGAATTTAAACTTAAAGGAAGGAAATTGTACATGCATTTAAGTTTTAGAGGCATGGACTTTAAAACAAAAACATGAATTGAACTAAAGGAAACCAAAATGTAAATGAATTCACTCCTCATCATAAATTTTGTTTGAATCATATTTGGTGAGAGATACATTTATTATTGTTTTCCCCTTTCTTCTACATCAATATAATATTTTCCATAGCTCGTCATTGTCGATTCTATCTTTTCTTAATATTTAATCTTTTTTTCTCCTCATCATTGAGTCACATCAGGCTACATGAATTTGCGACCCTTCTTTGTGCCCACATGACCATCTCTTTCACCTGCTACATTGCTTGCGCCAAGACATTGTTGTTTTTTTATGGAAGGATAGAAACACCAATTTTCCCTCCTGTAGAGTTTCTTTTAAGGATCTAGCCAAGATCAAGTGCTTTAGCTTAAGTAATACTTCACTATTTTTGTGCAGGATCTCAACAAGTCCACAGCCTCCACAAGTTTATCACAACCTGATCCCCTAAGTATTTTCATTATTAATAAATGCAAAAATACACTAGCATAGATCCATGCATTTCCTACACATAATAAGTTATAGTTGTATAATGATATTACATAGCAAAATATGGAAGGAAAGGATGATTTAAAATACAAAAGAATGACCATATGCAAAATTGGAGACACTGTTATCTATCATATTGACATCGGGGGAACTCAAGGATTCATTTGAGATGCCTTAGGTGGACTGGAATACATAGAAATACACAGAACAATGTTGAAATTTTAGAAATGACAATAACAAGTCTAAAAAGAAAAATACAATATGATAATTTTAACTGGCTCTGGGATAGGTACTACTTCAGTGGCATGGTATGCATAACCATTTTTCAACGCTAAATTTGAGCGTGATCTTTTACCATACAAAGAAGAGATCTGAGCGTGATCATTCTAAACTGTCTTACCGTTAGAGAGAGATGTGAATGTGTGATCATTCTAAATTGTTTTTTCCATTATTCATTAACTTATTTCTGTTTTGGATCAACGATGAAAATTCTTTCAATCATCTAACACAAAAATCCACGGTGCACAATAGGACACGAGGGCGGTTGGGGGAATTCGTTTCAAAGGGAAACACCATACAGTGTAATAATGATAAGCAATTTCACATGAAAGGTTGCCCTTTTTGATCCGGGCTATAATATATAAATTGAAGGTTGCATGCTCCCAAAACGATTAATTAGGTTGAATTTCTATGTCAATTAATTTCTCGATGTATTTTTTACAGGGAAAAATTAAAAACTGTACAAGGTGCAATATAATTGATATCACAACCTTCACAAGATCAATGAGACTCACTGTGTATTAGAAATAACACTGCATGTGTATCCTCACAAGGAGGAAAATATATATGATAGGCGTTTATGAATCAGTTTAGTGATTTGACAATTTCTAAGACAATGATGTATAAATAATATTACTGAGAAAATTTGTAATTACAATGGTGATTGGGATCTAACGCAACTAAATAAAAAGGTCATGCTTATGAAAAACTCTTATTATTCGGATGGGCACTTTATTTAACTACCTTGTTATTTCCGCAAATTATTGAACTCCAGAGCCCCTACAATATTAGGACGTTACATTTACCACATGAATACTCAATCTTCCACTGCTTTAATCTCTCCCATGCCCATGCTATGGAAAAATTAAAATGTTAGGAAAATTAATGATATCTTTGTTTAGATACTACACTTGAAACAAGGAGTTGCAGTAAGGAAATAAAATGCAAATGCAAGGAAAAACATCCTTACCTCTTATTTGATCATAAGCTTCTTTTGTGGGAGAGCTTACCAAAAAAATGAACATAATAGATGTTGGTACATAATCAAATTTATCAGTTTAGTTGTTCCACTGGTGGCTATCATTAACAAACTTTTTAGATTAGCCATTACCAACCATAGAATGATTAAATTCTCTAACATTTCTTTGCAAGTTTAGATTAATCATGTTTTAAATAAAACATTTGAGATTAACCTTCACATTTGAAATATATGATTCTCACCTTCACATGTTTGTATTTATTTCATTGTCTCGTGTAGGAGCTCTATCAAGCTCATCAACAAATGTTTGTTTCCTTCTAGAACCTCGTGTTAGGGGAAGAAATCGTGTAGAGCTAGGTCATGTATATGAGTTCTTATGAGTGACCATCCTCTCTAAGAAATCTCTTTCACGCCCAAATGTATATCCAAGTCCATCTTGCACTTGTTGGGAATATGGAGTAGCTAGATGGTCCAACCCTAAAGTGGTTGATGTTAATGTCGTTTTGAACTCATTTTCAATGTCTTCCATGTGTTTTTCTAAGAAGTGGAGATGTGAATCATCACTAGGTAATTGCATAAGTGACTCAAAATATGGAAAATATTTTGTGAGATCTTTTCTCGTTTGTGACTTGGATTAACATTAGTGGAAGAATCCATCGAAGCATAAACATTATCATTGCTTATGAAGAAAAAAACAAATAGTCATAACAATAGTAAAATAATGATAACAAACATAAAATTCACTATGTTATGAAATGGTTACCATGACATCAACATCCAAGTTACCCACAATTTCAAAGGCATCATTTTTAGGTATTTGTTAATAAAACATTGTATCGTGTTAGATCACAATGGCTATTATTTATTATTATTGATCTACATTTAATCATAAATACTCAAATCGATTGGTTTTGGGTTGTTACATTGATTCTTGCTTCTAGATTTTCTTGTTCGAACCTTATTTTTTCCCTCATCATGCTAACCTTTATGACATATTTGAAAAGATATCAAATTTTCACCCAATTACAATCACACATAGAAAAGCTTGAACTTGAATGCATACCATATATGATTTATCAATATCATGTTGACTTTGCACCCATGCTATTGAAGGATTTGAGTGGTGTAATGTCACATTACAATATGGAATAGATTGTGCCCTTAGCCATGAATGGGATTCTATTTTCACCACCTTATAGTTTCTATGGAAACCATTTTCCTTTATGCATTGAAGCCACTAGTAAAAAATGTGGACCGTTGAACACCATTGATGCACCAACCAATCCACTCGATGATGTGTATTTGCTCGTATTGACTTCAGAAGAACTTGTTTTAGATGTGAATGGTAGGAATCAATAGCTCCATTTGTTTCTTGTCTGACATGCTTTAAATGACGACAACATTTTTCCCACATTTTTTATGAACACCAAAGAACATATGTCAATAATCAACACAAATATACCAAAAATATGAAAATTAAAGCTACAAAAATCAAACCTATTATGTCCAACCATCGTGCTTGAAAGTAGTCAACAAAGGTGGTTTCTTCTTGGAATTCATCTAGAATTTTTTTGTCCTCTTGAAGCTTAGAATTTGCATTTTTCTAACTATGCATAATGTCACCTGGAAACTTGAACATGGCACACCTTGTAATATCATCTTTTACTTTCATTACAAGATTTTTTAACCATGCCAAATGCATAAGTAGACTTCACATTGAAATATCACCCTATTACACATATATGTCATAAAAAGTTAAAAATATATGTATATTTGTGTAATGAATCTATAATGATGCATGTAATATTTCATTTTGAGAAATGGAGAAAAAACACACTCATAGCTCTCTATAATTGATCACATGAATCTCAACAACTACCTCATCTAGCATGAATGCATTCAACTTCCATTCCAATATTACCCATGCGAAATTTTAGAAGTAACATCTCCATCCATTTGGCAATATCAAAAGTCATAGATCTTGACATGAGAACCCATGCCACTGGAACAAAATTATGTTGGGAATCAAATGCCAATAACGTATAAAGTTGAAACTGCATAAAATAAATGAGAAATTAGTTATATACTTGGATTATCTTATAAATAACAAATGATAATAAGAAAATACATAACAATATAAACTTACCTTAAAGTGATCTATTCCAAATGTAGAATCCATTGCTTATATACTATCATGACCATATTTTCTCATAAATTCTAGCTCTAGTGGTTGTTGAATGCCTAAAATGAATAGAGTGAGTCCCTCATCATCTATGGCATTGTCGAAATCTGAGTAGTAATACTCTATCAGGATTTTTCACTTGCAATATATGACCACTTTTAGCATCATTCTTATCAAACATGTGTTGGGCATGTTTCAATCTCCTCTCTATATTTCTAAGGTCATCATGAGTAAGAAAATCCTTTCGATCAAAATCAGCTCTAGATAAGGTTACTTTGTCATGCCTTAATTCATAGTGTTTTTGATGTATACATTCAGCTAACATTCCCAACAAAAAACATCTTTCTACCCATTGAATTCTAGTTTTCTACTAACATGGGGTGCATGGTATGCCCTTGTGACTATAAAATCACCAACCTCTTGTCTATGACAATGTTTACTTGTAATATATATATGGTTTATTTCAACATAAGTGATTGGGGCATGTTCTGGTGCATCCTTGGATATGTGAACACTAAAATGACATGTGCAACCATGTCTTAGATGCTTATGACCTAGACGAGTCATTACACCGTTTTTAGGCACATTTGATATATAATAATACCATGCATCAATCTCTCAATAATCCTTATATGAACACCAAAACCTGCAAAAAAACAACAAGATATTCATATGACAAAATTGAACTTAAAACAAAAATAATATAAGGAAAAACATGTAGTAGAGAAATGCTTACATTATATATTCTAAGGGTGTGTCAACTTTATACTTTTGATTTCCAATATTTTCATTTTCTTTTTTTGCTTTTTTTTTTTTTTTTTTTTTTTTTTTTTTTTCAGCTTGTTGGATACAATGGATTTTTTCTCTCCCCAATAATTATATCTATTTTATTGGATCCAAACCACATTGTTACCACCAATCATACTCCAATCCAGATCAAAAGAAGAAAACATTTCTTTTTTTGGATCTTGCATTTCAAGAGCTAGAAATTGATAAAGTATATAACTTAAGTTAGTTTCTCATAAATGTGCATAAAAATGATATGGGATATTGGAAAATTCAATGAGTTTTATACTTAAAACAATAAATGGGAAGGAAAATAAAACTGTAAATTCTAAAAATTATTAACTTTTAAAGAAGGGAAAAAAATATTTTACTTTATTTGCATTATTTCAATTAAATTTAAATAAAAAAATAATTAATTAATTAATTTTTTTTTTTTTTTTTTTTTTAAAACATGAATTCGCAAATTATAAACTTAAAGATGGACAACAATCCTTGTCATGATTGCACATTCTCTAAACCTATGGGAAGGGAAAGTAAAAACTACAAACCATAAAAAATCTTGCCTATATGAAAAAGGTTATTTACTCTATGAAAATATTTTCCCTATTCAAAGTATATTTTATTCAAATACTACTTAGTACTTCTATAAACTACATGACGTCATGTAATGCATAATATTCTTCTTACCATAAAAATGCAAATTATGGCCATTTGCATTGGGAAGATGGATTTTTGTTGGCTATCAATAAATGTATAAACAATTACATTCCTGATTTCAACATTCTAATTCAACTACAAATTAGTGATGTCTATGACAAAAAAATTGGTTTCCTGCGTTAATTTCCATTTCTAAAATTATATGGTTCAAATATTTTGTTATTTTAAAAAGTGTTGCTACTATATCCATACCAGCTTGAACATTGGCAGATATTAACAACAAAAATTAAATACTATATCATTGCATATGCATTGAGGAGGTCTAGGTCATTGCCAAGATTACTCCCTTTCATCACCAGAAATTTAGGGAGGCCATTGAAATTGTAAAAAAGACCAAGGAATCTCAATAAAGATGATGACTGGAAAATTAGCAGTTGCTTAATCCTTGCCCTTTCTTCCTAGTTGGCCCCATCTTAGCAGTTGCTTAATCCTTGCCCTTTCTTCCTACCTGGCCCCATCTTTTCCCCCCTTCTGCCGCTGCCCCTTGGTTGTTCTTTGCTTTGAGGTCCTCTTTGTTCCCACCCCCCTCATCTTCCTAATCACCTGTTTTCCTTTTTTCCTTCTCTTCTCTTGGGCTTTTACTCATTTGTAGGGTTTTATTTCACTCCTTCTAGATTAAAATTTCAGAACTAAACGTTTAAAGTAGGTTTCTAAATCATTTTTAACATAATACCTATTATTGTCAGTAGGTTATAAAATCATTTTTAACATAATACCTATTATTGTCCCTTCCTAAACATTGTTGATAAGATTCCAAAAGTATGAATTTTTCTTAACAACCCTTTAGGTTTTACTGAATAAAATTAATTTGGAATTAACTAATCTAGTAAAGAAGCTATATTCTTTCTAATTTAATTATTTTCCATTTAGATTGGATTCTTTATAGTTAGTTTGTGGTCATTATTTAACTAATTTAATAAGATATCTATTTTATTTTTTCTTGTTTCATATGAGTTTTATTCATTTAAATAGTTTTAATAATATTAGATGTATCTATTAATAGGTTATTGTTCTTAGTAATTAAATATATACTTTATATTTTTTAGCGTAATAAATATTAATAACCAACCCTCTTATATTAATTAATTAACTATTTGTCTAGATTATTGCTCATCTTTAGGGTAATAATTTATAAGAAATTAACTTACTAATTATTTATTTTCCTTTAGACCCCACTTAGTAATTAAGGGACCTATATATAATATATATATAAGTTCGTTAAAATTGTTAATTATCCGATTCTCTTTAATTTAGTATGATGTCTATTTAACTAATTTAAATGTTATTTATTTTAATTTTTCTTTTTATTTCATAAATCATTGATATATGTTTTATTCATTTAGTTGGTTTTAACAATATTTAATGAAGCTATTAATAGGTTATGGTTCTAGACTATTTAATAAATATAACAAAATAATCCTAACCTAATTAACTAACCATTTGTCTATAAATAATAAAAAAAGGCTTTTTAATAGATTATTAATTCATTCTCTTATTAGTTATGATAATATAACTAAAAAATTTAATTAACTAATTAATTTTTCATTTCTTATCCCTTGGTCTTCTTGCCTAGTCAATGGTAGCTGTTTCTTAGTAGTCGTTGGTCCGGTCTAGTTGCCCAATCAATCAAATTTAGCAGTTCCCAGTCAAATATAGCCGTTGGATGACCTGCTCTCCCTATTTAACATGTAGCCTTGATATGGTTCTTCAACTCGTCTTGACGATGGACCACACTTGTTGGTTCTAAATGCATCGGCAATATGAATTATGAATTATGATATGATTTTTGCTAAACCTCTTCTCATAAAAAAATAAATAAATACTAACAAGTTATTTTACTACAAAATCCCAACAACAATGATAAGAAGATATAAGTGCACATACTAATATAGTAGATCATGTTCAAGATCGAAACCAATAATCACTAGTTTGACTTATAGTTGAATCAACACCGTAGGCTATGAGATAAGCAAGGGCACTGAAGGCAGCGACAAGTTCTTCAAGTTTTTTTGAAGAACCAAGTCTACAATAAAAAGGCTATGAAAGATTATGTGCTTGTTTTAGTCATTGACCATGCACTTTTGATAAATATGGATATGCTCCAAAATAAATAAGAAATTCTCATCTGAAATCAAAAGCTTAATGGTGTGATAGTTCTCATTTAAAAATTACATCGAGAAGGGAGTGTTTTTGAATTTCCAAGTCACTTTTTGGGTATGTTCTATTCCAATTGTTTAGTGTCATGATTGAATCAAACAAGATAAAAGTTAAAAAATTAAATGGCCATTGCATGATTTTTTTTCATCTAAATTTACTATCAACAGAAAACATAAATGGCGATTACATCAAAAATATTTTCATGTGAAGTGCTCTCTTCTCCTCATAGTCATCTATTCATGCTGTCTTCTCATCATAGTCATCTATTCATTCTTATGTTCTAATAGTAATATGCTCTAAAGAGTGACAATCCTACGAATCAAGACCCGCTTTATCATGAAATTTCAGAGAGTGAAAACCTATCATGCTCTTTCAGACTGCAATACCGACGAACGACAACCCTGTGAGTAGAAACATGACTCCAACACTCAAACATTGTAACCTTACGTGATAAACAACTTAATATAATAAATACAATCTTAAAAGGGAATTGTTTCTTCTGGAATCTCCACGAAGGGCATAGTAAGGTCCAAAAGAAAGAAAAAGGGCACAATAATAAAAATATAGTTTAAAAGAGATTGTTTTTGCTATATGTATATGTATATGTATATGTGAGCACGTGTTAGGTCTAGAAACACGGGATTTTTCTGGTTAAAAGCATATCTGAGCCAATAAATAATTGAATTGAGAATGCTAGAACTTGGAATAAATCAGGTTAATGACCACCGAACTTATCAGTACCCAGATTGAACTTGCAGGAATTCAAAATTTGGAGTGGAAAATGGATGTTTTGAATTCACTTCCAAAGGAGTAGGCTGGAAGGGAAGGGATCGATGATGAACATTAACTTGATCATCAATTGAACATCCACTAACACCTACCCACTTCGATAGTGTTTCTAATTTTTTTTGGTCATGGCATTATGGTGGATTATAAATGGAGACCGTGATAGAGATGGAGGGGCCTAATGGGCCACGTAGAAGGCGAGCCATATTTTCTATGCTATTGGGTTTTAATTCAACGATGGCTGTATATGCCCACCGTTGGATTTCGGCCTTAACAAAATCGAATGGTGGGCATATACAGCCACCGTTCAATTAAAGCCCAATAACATAGGATTTATTGGTTGCTCACATAGAAGGGGTTTAGCAACTTGCAATTGGGATAAGATTGACGCAAATCCATGCCATAGGTGGTTTCGAGGGCTCTACCCCTGAGGGGGGTGGAGGGGCACAATGGTTATACACCATTGATTTAGTCAAAGGATTCTCCTTTCTTTCCTCTTGTGCCAGTGATTGCACTTGCCACCTGTCATATAATTAACATTTTTATAACCAAGAAATTAACAAGGACCATGACTAGAGTTAATGGTCACTGGATATGTAGACTATCGATCCCCATCGACTTCCTTGGAGTTGCAACTTTGGCCTCCCTATGATACCTCAACAACTCTCATGATTCTTGATAGATGTTTTTGACAATGGTTAAGGTGGTATTATGTAGGGTTTGTGGACATTTGATTATGTTTCAGCACCGACTTTAAACACAAATTTGGTGGGCATCACGGCTCAACATCGAGCTTGAAAAATATATCTCCATTTGGATGGGTTAGTTTTGATTCCAAATCATTAACACTTCCCATTGTAGAGGCATATGGCTTCTACTTTGGTCCTTTGCTTTGAATGTTAGATTCAATCTATTGGGTATAACCCAACTTGACACTACTGACAGGTTTCCACGACATCAACATCGATGCTTCACTGTCCAACAAGGTGCTCACTATGTCAACACTTGACTCATACACCTTCCTCTTTCTAAGGATGACATGGATTGTATATGGAATAAGAGTGCACACACGCATATGCAAACATAGGTTCACAAAAATAAAACACATTCTATCATTCCAAACAAGAGATATTTACAAAGGGTTTACATGGGATCTTTGCGTGAGCTCTCGTGCTCCTCAAGCTACCCTCTCCAAGCTACTCGAGTCTTTCTCCTCGAGCTATTTTAGCTCTATTCCCGTGTCCCATATATTCTAACAGAATGAAGATTCTTTTGAACACTTGTCTCAGAAAAATATTTAAAACCTCAAGCTAATATTTGTCATATTTACAAAGGTCCTTTTGGCCGAAATACCAACTCATTAAAACAACCTAACAACTTGACAACCCAGATTCTTCTAGAGTCTTGACACTTGTAATTACATGAAATTTGCTTATTCTAGATTTTTTTACAAATTCCATTTGAGGGAATTTCTTCCCCTTGGGTCTAATAAAAATGGTTGATTAGGGGTCAATGCTCCTGCATCAGACTCCCCAGGTTGAAAATTTTCATGACCTCTTGGTCATGTGCCTTAATTGTTGCATCCTCCAAGATGCCATACTTTTTGTCATTGATGTCCATTAGTTTGCTTGCATGGTTGTCATGTTGTCGTCCTTAGCTCTCTAAAATCACATACCTTATGTTGCAATTATCCATTCATCCATTGATGTGACTTCCCTACTACTATTTTTGGTTTGAATCATCAAGGTTTCCAAATCTTATGTTTTCATTTCCCACTTTCTCTACTAATAAAAATCCCTTCAGTCAACTGTATTTTGTTTTTGATTGTCCATTTCTCCTTAATGTGTCTTCTCTTGGACATGCCCTTCATCCATATCCATAATTATTTAATTTCATCATTCAACTATGCCTTTGGTTGAAACTTATTGTTGCGTATCCTTTGAAGCCAACCATATTATCTTGTTTACTTCCTCCTTTTCTTCATTGTACCTTTTCTTAGGCACCTTCTTCATTAGCATCCATAATTACTTGATTTCAGTATCCAACCTATCTCTTGGTTGAACCGAACTTACTTGTAGTTGTACTCCCAAAAATTTCACGATCTTAATTGCCACCATCCAACTTCCATCCCTCATTGCTAGATACTTCTTCCTTTCTTCACTTATTCTCTATAATTTCTATGTAGTCCTTTAAACTTGGATCTCTTTTCCTTCGAACTCCCTATGTGCAACCTCTTTTATCTTCAGATGACTTAGCCATTCTTCTAAAACCTTTAATTCTTCTTCAAAATCCATTTGTCCTCTGCCATCCCTCACGTCATATGCTAGAAACTTCTTATTTCTATCATCATCTTCTTTCTCTAAATGGAATAAAATTTCGTTTTTATGAGACATTCTCATCCTCGTCTCAACTCCCTTGGCATCAAAAAACACATAATTAGTTTGGAAATCAAATAATCTCTCTGCTCTAACCCACTTTTCCAAAAATTTACCCTCTTCAAAGTTCCTAACCATTGCATCTAAGTGCTTATCTTGATCATTTATTTGATTCTTCTTTTAGCTATCAACACAAGCCAAGTTTATCTTGCTCATTGGTTCTTGCAATTGCACTCCAAAGGTTGCATTGGTTTTGTATGCATGTATTTCTCCTTGATTGTCTTTGTGAGACAATTTTATTTCTTCTTTCCTCTACTCTTCAAAAGCAATTTCTTCATTTTCCTCCTCTATTGGGGCAATCTGTCCATACTCTTGACCTACAAAAATTACACATAATTTGTTAGTTTTAAGAACATAAGGCTTTCTAGCCTCTGCATTCTATTTTTTTTCTAAGCTTATAATAGGTTCATTATCTTCTTCCCCAAGGAATTCTCCTTCCTCTAGTTCACAATAGTGAATTTCCTCCTCTCCATTCGCAACTACTTTGAGTTCTCCATTTCTCAATTGAGTACTCAACAAGTGCCTCAATTTCCTTCTTAGTTTCCTGGTATATAGCTACCTAACATGCCATTGGATATTTTTCTTCATATCCCATCCACATCTCTAGTCTTCCTTCCCCATATCTCATAACAACATATTTATCATATTGAGTCTCTATTTTAACTTAGGCATTTCTTTGTCAAACTATTCATCACTCATCTTTCTTCTCTTGATGCCATATACTTTAGCATCTTTTTCTATTCTCCTTTGGATTTCACTTGAATCCTTAATATGACCATAAATGGTCATATATTTCTCCTTCTTTATGAGCCTCTCCTTGCTCCCTGTGAGCCACAAGCAAGCCTCCACAAGATACCTCACCAAGCTTATATCCTCTGGGTTTGACCTTTTGGTATCGTAGGTTCACCTCATTTGGAACCTCTTGAGCCTCCTTTGTTTCTTTGGCTATTTCACTCCACTTGTCTTTCTAGAACTTAACTTGTTCTCTTCACCTTTCCATCCTTAGTTTGAACACTTTTCTCTTTGCAACCCATATGTTGCAAGGGTTATTTGCCACAATTTTTTGCCTCTCATTTCTACTTACAATTAATGACTTCTTTGCTAAATTTAAAATATAATTTAAAGACCAGATTACCTACCAAGTCTCAATCAACAATGAGATTCCAAAATCTCCTGCACTCCTTGCTTCAACAATTCTTCTAACTTTGCTTCTTGGCTGGGATTTTCTGTAGTCTATTCTAATCCTTCTTTGATCTCTACCACT
The DNA here is from genome assembly GCA_000404065.3 of Pinus taeda. Lineage (NCBI taxonomy): Eukaryota > Viridiplantae > Streptophyta > Pinopsida > Pinales > Pinaceae > Pinus > Pinus taeda. The sequence continues at coordinate 4,348 of APFE030327375.1, read as the reverse complement.
AATCTCTATCCCTGGTTCTTCAACAGTATCTTCAAGTTCTTTTATTGGTTGTAAATATTATGACCCTTCCTTTTCTCTTAATCCCCAAGGAGCTTAACTGTCTCTCTTATACCACTCTAGCGGAACCTACCAAGGGGTTATGTTCTCAAAATTCAAACCCCATCGAAATATTCTTAGTGGTTCTTGGCCAACCACCTCACTAAGATTCAACTCCCCTTTGAGAATCAATACATTGCAGTCAGGGCTTTGTGGACGGTGGGCTCTAATCCATAAAACTGGGTTATGAAACTCATTCTTTTGTGCAACATAGTTATTTGTCGAGTTCACTCAATATTTTTCAATATTGGGTTGGTAATGCTGGCTACTAAGTCCCAATGGGTCTCACACTTCTAAACCTGATTAATGGTGTGATATCAACATATAATTTATCTATCAAGGAATTGTTGTCCTCTTGTGAAGTCTGTTAACACCCAGGTTGTTCCCTATGACTCCCAAGGGAATATGGTCAAGGTAACCACTAACCAAGCTTTGGAGTATAGGTCTTAGCCTACCTATAATCAGAGAGGGCTCTCTCTTTAAGTTTTAGCTATGCTTTGTGAAGATTTTAGGCTAGTTATAAGTTTCAGTTTTTTGTTTGAGACTTTGGTTGTGAACTGTTGTTGTGAGAAGGGCATGAAATGTGTGAAAGATGCTAGTCCATTGGGCATATGGAGTCAGAAATCTGAGACAGTCCTGGTGCCTGTGATGGAGAAAGTTTTACTGCAAGGCTAGATGGCTATTCTTAATATAAATTCTGATTAGTGAGTGAAACAGTGGGAAATGGAATTACGGATAGTGTGATAACAATTTGAACAACAATTTCTACTTAGTAGCATACATGAATTACTAAATAGTAACTGTGAAATATTCAGGGTTTATTGGAGTAGTTAAGAGTTCCAATTAAACAACTGAAGTCACAGAAAACATTTATAGTAAAGACAGATTGAGATCAGGGTGTCTCCATGGACAAATCCTGAGCTATTCTTTTTCTTTCTTCCTAGATTTAGAACAACATATGAGAGGTGTGAGTTAAACAAATAATAAAACATTAACAGAGATAGAGAACACTTATTATATTAAGCCATAGCACTAGAATCCTGTAGCATTCAATGGTTCCAAGACAGCATGCATCAGTAAGACCCAATTCCTGTAAACTCCAAGCTTTGTTTTTATTATTCTTCCAGAAATTACAGTCGAGTTCTCCTTTTTAATAAGAAACAACAACCACCCCTGCAAGCTTATGCGAGGGGGAATATATACAATCAGTTTTTACAAAATATCTGAACCGCTGAGTCACTTGATAAATTAAATACGCTCACCAACTTTACAAAATAGCAGATAAGGAAGTTATTACTGCCCTAAATATAAAATAAATAGTCTTTAATTTTGTCAGAAATCTTCTTGACCTTTGGAGGCCACTGAGTCAATTGAGCATTCTGCATTAATGCTGAATGATGTTTCTTTATGCTTTGTCATGTTGTAACTTTCTCGGCCCTGTTACCTGTAGCTGACAGTGTTGCTTTTAGTGGCCGAATATTCCTGCTGAGTTGGCTCATTCCACTCTTCTCTAGTCATAGTGTATGCATCACATTTTCTGAACATGATGACTTATGTTTTATGATGAAAAAACTTTGATGAAAGCCTCCTGTTTACAGCAACAACTGTATCATTCTGGTCCACCACTCCTGTGTAGGCAATTGATGTCTCAAAATTTCATCTAAGGTTTCATCTGCCTCTGTGTATCTGTAGAAGTTTCGAGGCACTTCAAACAAATGTCTGATCTCATTCATAATAAAAAATAAGTTATCTACTCTGTCATAGAGACTTTTCCCAGATGCTGGCCCTGTTATCTCTGAAGTACTTGATCCTTGAGTGATCTGATTGGTGGAAAATGTGTTCACCCTTTTTGCATAATTCTCATGTCATAGTAGTCTCCCTGCACTGTTCAGCAAGCCAGGAAGACCTCTTCCCTGTAATGCTGCAAACTTATCCATGAATCTGTTGACTTTTGTTTGCATGTCCTGGCTTCTTCTATCCAATGTCTGTACCAGGCTTTTCAATGTGAGGACCCTCTTTATCAGCTGGATGGTTTTAGCTCTGTTGGAGATTCCTATTGCTGCCAGCTGAGTACCTGTGTGGTTATTAAGCACATTGATCATTCTGTTGGCTATCTCAGGCATACTGCCTAGAGATGCCCTTGTGCTATGGACTTCCTTCTGTGCTTTCCCTATGAGCTCCATTTGCTCATGGATAGTCTCGATATACTGCCACTGATCTGTTATTGATTGGCCAATGTGGGTCCACAAAACTGTCTTGACCTCAGCCACCACTTTGTCAAGGGTGAACTCTTTCTCCAGCTCCTTTATCTTCTCTTTGAGAGCTTTTATTTCTCTCCCTTTTTCAGCTACATTCTGCTTGGATTTGTCATATTTTTCATTAAGCTTAGCTAAATTCTCCTTGGCTCATTCATTTAGCTCTGACATCTGGGCTTCTAGGACCTTGATTTCACTCATCAACTTCTGCATGTCAAGGCTCGGAGCCTACTCTGAGGTTGGTGCTGGTGCTGATGTTAATGGAGCTGTCTCCCTGTGGGAGGAGCAGTAGTCTGTGGGGGCTCCTAAAGGTTTATGATCTCTGGAGGGGGCTGAGAAGTTTGACCTCCTTCTTTCTGCTGTAGGGCTGCCTGTAGTGTAGCCTCTGTCTCTTCCAGCTTCCCTTGTGTTTACACTAGCTGCTTGTGCAGTGCTACCAGCAATGTTGCTACATCCTGGTCCTATCTTTGCTGGGCAACCTCTTCTGTTTGAGGGTGAAGGGTTGCTGGGATTTTAATCATCTTTCTTAGAGCTGTAAGGTCTGCATCTCTTATTTTCAACAGTGTTTGTATAGCTTTTGGATCCTTTGGGTCATGCCCAAGCTCTATGATTATATCCTCCAAAGACCTGATCCTGTTGTCTTTGGCCTGAGAGGATGCCTTCTCCAACTCAAGTTGAGCAGCTGTATTGTTCAGGCTGTTTTCCAACCTATTTTCCAATAATGTTTTATTTGCCAGTGTTGAATAGACCATCTCACCCGTTTGCTTGTGAAGTTCTATTTGGTCCATAGGGTGGATGTCCTTGGCAAGAACCTCAAGGTTGGTCCTTATATAGTCTGCAGCTGACTGTGGCTGCAGCATGGTTGGCATGAAATGACTCATGGTCATTTTCCCTTCTGTTATGTCATAAGCTGACATAAGCCTCTGCTGATTGGTAGGGGCCATCTTAAGCAACTGGTTGTAGATCTGGAGCCTGAGTGGCTCATTTCTCCTTTTAATATCAATGAATTGTTGCTTGATGCTTGTCTCAGCTCTCCTTTGCTGACTTGAGGAGCTGACCTCTCCTCCAAGAGTTCTTTCTTATTCCTGCTGAAAGGAACTGGCAGATGCCTCCATGCTCGGTGGGCCCATGCCCAATGATTGCCCAATAGGCATTTCTTCTTCGGAGAGGGGATTCAATCTCTGCCTTTTCTCCCCTTGATTTGTGGATGTGGTGAGGGGAGTCTCCTGCTCTCTATCCCTCTTCTTCCCCTTTTCTTCTTTCTGTGGAGTTTGCAGCACTGAGGCCTCCACTGTCTTTTCTTGCCTAGGAGGCACATTCTCTTGAGTCTGTTGCTTAGTGGATATTGGGGCTTCAGCTGTTTGTTCTTGCTGTATTGGCTGCCCCTCTTTTTGCCCTTTATCTTGTTGTTCTACTTGCTTTTCTTCTTGCTGTTCTGCTATAGGAAGTGGCTGTTCCTGCTCCATCTGCTTCCCTTTATCCTTGCTTGATTCCTGTTGAATAGTTCCGGTTGCTTGCTGCTGGGCTGTAGAGGATGAGGCAGCTGCTCCAAGTTGCCTTTGATAGGAAGAGGAAACCTGCCCACAAGTTTCCAAGTCAGCCTCTTTCTCAATATTCTTTGCTTCTCCTTGTAGCATTTTCTCTTTAGTCATTGGCTCTTCTAGAGTGCCCTCTTTCCAGCTTAATGAATTGGCATATTTCTCAATATGAGGCAATCTCACATGAGCATAGCCACCCAATTTGTATTTTACCCTCCTGAGGGAAATGAAATGATTAGGGTCATAAGGTACCCATTGGAAACTGGTTTGCAGTTTGAGGGCCTCTAGGATCAAATCTGCTTCCTTCCATCCTTCCTCCCTTTTGTTGTATAGAAATGGGCCTAGCTAGTTCCTTACTTTTAGTTGCACCTTCTTGTTTTTACTTTGGAAATGGACAAAGTCTGCATTTCCAAACTGCCTAAAATACTCTAAGGAAAAAAGTCTCATAGGGACATATCT
>APFE030327362.1:0-42839 GCA_000404065.3 Pinus taeda | reverse complement strand
CTTTTTCAATACATGCTTTAATTTATCAAACCCCTTACCATATATTGGGCACAATCCTCCATCTATTAATGTTGATTCCTCTAATACAGTCCTTATGCCCCCCCCCAACCTAAAGTAAATTCTATGTGGTTTATATCATTTTCAATGACCCTTAATCCTTTAAGCCTTCAATAAGGACCCATGTGCCCTATTTTCTTCCCTTGACCTTGGCCAATGCATTGGGGCATCCATCTTAGGATAGAAGACTTCATAATGTTACCCACATTCCACTATCAAGCCAATATCACTTATAAAGGTTATATATTATGATTTTAGGTCATGTTCATTGCCAATGAGCCTTAGAGATTCGTTTATGGTATAAATATCTTATTTTCTTCCCTTAATTCTAGTTAAGGCCTCAATACCCACATCCCCACTATAAAAAGTATTTTATTCATGTCCATATCCATCTTGTATGAAAAGAATCCACTTTAAGTGTCTCTGTTATGGTAATGACCCATTAGCTTAAGCAGCTTAAGTTATGGCAAAAACACCTCAACTTCTTCCTTGATCATTGTCTCATACTCAGCTTCTTCCATAACTCACTTTAAGAATGATGATATCCTAAACAAGGCATCTTGTGTGCTTTGAGGTCTTGTTGATGTCTCTTGGTTCCTAGAAGATTCACCTAGGAGATAAGGGACTTATTTTCATGCCATACACACTAGCAAGGCCTTGAGACCCATTCCTAAAATTCAAAGCATTATAGTATCAACCATATTCCGCTTTGAAGAGATCCTCAAATTTTAAGCATCCCAACAAGGAATCATGCTATTACCTTGGTTATGACTAAAAATTGAAATAAAATAATAATAATAAATTTATTAGTATTTATCAATAATATATATATTAGAGAATTTTATTCTAAAAATAGTGTATGATGTTTATTTATTTAAAATAACATGATATTATGCATATATTTAAATATCAATATTTTTAATGGATATGAATAGGAAATATAGAAGATAGTTTATATATTTCCCATAGTAAAATAAAATAGTTTCATAGGTGTAAAATCATTTTAACCATGGATTTATCAAGTGACCTTAAGGATTAAAGATCTTGAAGTGTGGATTTCTTTTAGAGTGAAATATAAGATTTTTTATTGTTTAAACTGTTTATTTTAACATATAAATGGATTCAACCCCTTAAAATCTCCTTGAACACTTGGATTGTGTATAGTACACAACTTAAACTTACACTTGGATTGTGTATACTACACAACTTAAACTTACAATTCGAATAAATATTTGCTAGATTTCAAATAAATAAAAAACATACTTAAAAGGAACCAAAATGTAAAGTAGTGAAACTTTGAAAATATTGTTAATAATATATAAATTTGTTTTAAATATTGTAGATTTATAACTTTATTTTTTATTTTTATTAATGCATTTTAAATTCCACCTGTATTAATTTATCATTAACTAATTTAACAAATTACATCTATCTCCCATAATCATTATTTTTTAATTTTTAAAATTATGTCTTCTCTTTATATATTATACTAGTATATATATTATATTACTAATCAAGTTTATTTTTTTTTTTTTCGCCTTTTTCTATTTTTTTCCTAGTATCATGACATTTGAATACTCAAATAAATTTGGGGTTAGCTAATTATTATTATATTATTATTTAATCAACTAACACTATATAGTATTAGAATTTATTCTAATTGGGTATGCACCTGTTTATTTAGTTAAAAATAATGAATAATATACTGCATAATATTTAAATATTAATAATTTTTTATTTATGGATAGATAGGAAATATAAGAAATATTTAATATATTCGCTAGTAAAATTAAAATAGTTTTTCCACATATATAAATTCATTTTAACCATAGATTTATCAAGTAGAACCTGAACGGGATTAAAATCCGTTGGAGTGTGGAATTTCATTTTAGAGTGAAATACACGAAGATTTTCTCATTGTTCAACACTGGATTTTTTTTAAACATATAAATGGATCCAACCCCTTAAAAATCTCCTTAAACACTTGGATTGTGTAGACTACACAAATTAAACTTACAATTCGAATAAATATTTGCTAGATTTCAAATATTGAAAAACATACTTAAGAGCCAAAATGAAAAATAGTGAGACTCCTTGAATATTTTAATAGGTATTTTTTTTAAATATTGTTAAATTATAACTTTATTTTTTAATTAAAGTCATTTTAAATTCCGAAATATTAATTTATATAAGAATTTAACAATTGAACATAATCTCCTATATAATTTTTTGAACTTTTAATTTTTATTCTCTTGTTGTAATTTTAATATTTATTCTCTTTGCGCGCCATTATATACGTAATATAATATAAAATATAAATATAAATATATCATTTCATACTTCTTTTACATATATATAGGTACCAAGTTGATAACCGCAAATAAATTGGTTAGTATTAGATATTCAAGAAATTCGGTTTATATTGGAATACTTCTATTAAAATGTATTTACAGCATATATATGAACGTATACGTATATATTTTTTTAAAATATGATTCAAATATTATGCTTATTTTTTTAAAGCTATTATTAAATATTGTTATTTTAATATTAACATTTAAAGTGGCTTTATTCATTTTTGAAAGAATATATTTAACATCCAATATTTAAATTGTAATGTCAAACAAAATGAAAGTAGAATTATAATATTTTATAATATTTTTAATTAAAACTAACCAAATAAATATATTTATTAACCAAACAAATATATCTATTTTGGTTAATTTATTTTTGTTTTTAACCCAATAAAATAAAATAAGCAAGCCAACTGAACAATATAGTAAGATAAATATTAGTTTAACTAAGCTTACAATGCATTAAAGTGAATTCTATGCCTCGAGCTCCCCCAGTGGTCCTCGCTCTAAGGCGCTGAAATAATAATAGAGTTCAGACAACATTTATACATGATAGGTTTCCCGGTACAAAAAAATTTAGACGATAATTAATTCCAATAAACAACGTCAACGCTGGTCAATGTAAACGGGCATGGAGAGTGGAACCAACCAGACACGTAAATAGGTTATGGGAATTTGCAATCGGGATAAGGGTGGGGCCTTGTCATTTTGATGAGTCATCTAAATGCAGTTGTTTATAATGAGATTTTTTGAAAGTTTTTTGGTGGGATTTTTTGTTTAAAATTTGGCAACGATTTATTAGAATGGCAAGTTTGATAGCTAGTTTTTGCACAAAGCAAGCGTGCTAGGGGTTTTTCAGGGTGCTGAATCCAAATATGCAGTTAAAAAACCATTTTAACTGCAACAAATCAAGATTTAACCTCGATTTCTTTAACCGGATTCCGTCACCGGAATCTCCAAAAAAATCGCATTATAGACAACTCCCATTTAAATAGAAATTAAAATTAAATAATGTAATAATATAATAATGGTTTTTATTTAAAAATTTTGGTAATTTTAAATAATTCAGATTAATGATATCATTTTGTGAATATGTTACATTTCACAAAACATTTTTGTTCCAGCAATAATATTGTATGCAACATTAAAAAAAAATAATAGGAATTGAACCACATATATATATATATATATATATATATATATATATATATAATATATATTAGATTTTCATATCAATGATTTCACCATGTGGATATGTTGTATTTCACCTAAACATTTTTTTAAACACTAATATTGTATGCAGAATTAAAAAAATATAGTGGGTTTCCTATCGAGGAGAAAGCATCAATATTAACAGATTTCACTTTTCCTAATATTATATCAAGTTAAAAAATGTGTATATAAAATTAAAACAGATTACTTTTAACGAAGTAAAAACAAGTTTTATTCTATTATATGAATTAATAATTGAACGTTAAATGATCATGAAGGAAGCTTCATTCTTTTATATAAATGAGTAGGCCAACATTATTATATTTTACGTATATATAAGTTTAATGTAAAAAAAGGTGTATATATAATTTTAAAATAAATTACCTTCAGATTAGTAAAAACAGGTTTTATTCTTTTATATCAATTAATAATTGAGCATTAAATTATCCTAAGGGAAGATTCATTCTTATATTTATATGACTTAAAGATAACTACAATAGGTTAGGGATAAATTTTGTACATATATATCATGATTAAAAGTATTTATAAATAATTTTATTTTAGGGTTAATTAGAGAAGGTTAGAAAGTGATGAGGCTTGAGTTGATGAAGTTTTAGGTGGCTAGATCTTTTTAGTCGTCGTAGCTTCTTTTTACTTGTTTGTTGCGTATTATTGTGTAATTAGAGTATTGTTTGCGTAGAAATCTAGTAATCTTGTTGCCAATTCAAAGCTATAGTCATGTTTTCCAATTGCCTCAAGCTCGTTACATGTGTAGTTTTTGGATTTTAGCTATTGTGATTTGTGGTATTTGTTGTTGTTATTTGTGGATAAGAATTTAGATCTCATTCTTGTTGTTCTCTAGCCCTGCACTATTTACTGCATGGGGAAATACTTTGGATATGTTTATTACCAATTTGTGTTCGTAAAAATAGTCCACTGAGACATATATGAGGCTTTCCCTCACTCAATACCATTTTGTAGATCACAGGTGTTGTTTTGACTTAGTGTGGATTTAATGGAGATGAGCATTTTATATATTTTACAAGTTCACAATGGCCATCCCCTTTTCCAAGGGAAATCCCATCTTTGAAAAAGAAATTCGCGAGCTGGACTTAGAATTTTCTATGGCACCTCAAAATATCAATATCTTGAAGGAGAGAGGGTTAATAGGAAAATTTACAGGGCTTTGACCTAGTACTAAAACTATTTTAGAATGGACTGCCATGAAATCATGTTTCAATGTTTTATTGTGGTAAAGGCTTTTTTTAATTTTATTTTTGAAGACACAGAAGCTAGGGACATGATCTTCAAATGTAGCCCTTACTTCTTGGGCTCCAAGGGAATGTTGAAAAGTGTTAATGAAAATCTCACATCCCTCTTTTTCTCTAACAAGAGGTAGGAAAGACCGAAAAGAAAGGAGCTCCAACTATGAGCTATCTCTAAACTCCTTTCGTTCACTTGGGTTGCATTTTGAATAATTCTTGATTATGTTTTGTTTTTGTATCAATTTATAATTTCTGTAAAGGGCCCGAAGATGTAATCCCACATCCTATCAATTAGTATGTATTGTAAAATTTGTCAAATTTTGCAAGTCTTTTAGCGTATTTACACATATGGGCATCATGGTTTGGATATAAGAGTAATCATAGTTTTTGATCTAGTGGGCATTGGACTAGGACATTCAGATGTGGAAGTTAGTTAACTATCCAATAGCCCTTCTTTTGTTGTAATGGTTGTCTCCACTACATGGATAGTTATAAATATAAATTTCATGTTCTAACGCCAAAAAAACTACCATTTAATAAATATATATATATATATATATATATATATATATATATAATATATTTTTTAAATCTAATTTGAAATGAGTTAAAAATATTTTTAAAAAATATCTATTTATATACAGTCAAAGTTTCCAGTAAAATATATAATAAATCATTTTTGTCATATGTATAATAAATCATTCATCATAACGTATGATAAATATATAATATATAAATAAATAAATACATTTATATCCCATATGTAATCGAAAAATATATCATAACTCAGTATTCAAATTAGCAACGGGAACAATTTTCACTGGGTGTTATCTGCAAATGCAGGCTGACTCATCATTGTTATTCAAGGAAAAACACACCACTTGGAATTATCTACTAGTGATCTATAAGAGGGCTGACTTTCACTCCTACAATATTCATCTGGGTCTTGGGAAATTAGCCTATTTTCTTACATGTGAGAAAGATGGGTTGTTAGCCTAAGAAAAATAATTTTAAGATAACAAAAGTCAACAACGATTTGAGTGATTGTGACGTATGGCTAATTTGCAATGTCACTATGTGACATTTAGTTTTAGCAAGGACGTAATAGTTCACCGTTGTACCAAAAATTCTGTAATTTTTTTTGCGATTCCTAAAGTCGACCTTTGGTTTTTGGCTTTTCAATGAGATGAAGTCATCTCGTCATCACATGCCTACTCCAATCCACAAGAGATAATGATTTCTTTCTCATAACATTTAAACTACCCAATAAATCTTTAAATTGATGCAAGAATAATCGATGGTAATCGGAGGGAGAATTATAAAACCTAATTAATTAATGGTAATCCACTAATAGTCGTGAAAGCTACTACTCAACATAGTGATTCCCCAACTAGTGCCTCGGACATACAATGCAGCACTGCCATGATTAGAATGCCGAAACATGTTCAAATTTTGTATCCGTTTTCGTTGTAAAACTAATTCGTAAATTGTTGTTGATATTCCACTCGATAGTTCATCACAACAGATCTAATAATATTATATTAAAACGCTGAAAATTTTACACTATTACAATTTATTAAGTTTTAAGAGCTATGTATTTAACTGTAATTAGTGCATGCATGGGAATGGAAATTATGCAGAATGTAGAGAATGATAAAATAAGCACACACACACACACACACACACAAGACACAAGATATGCTCTCTAGGAAACCCTTTCAGGAGAAAACTCAGCTGGAAGGTGAGTTCGCTTCGCTCTCTTTCTCTGTCTAGAAATATGGATGCAAGTACAAATAAGTAATGCTTGTGGCCCGTGGGCTTCTACACTGCGCAAATCCTCTATGTGTTCTCTACCTCCTATCTATCCTGGCTATCTTTGCCCAAATATGGAACAAAATTCTCTCGAAAGAATGGAATGCCTCTTTCTCCTAGTAGCCCGGTTATAACACAGTCTGATAGCCTACTAGTGGTTAATTTTGACTACATCAACTCTTAACTAGAGTTACAAAATAGACTCTTCTAGATTATTTTACATAACAAACATGTGTCTAGCCATTTTTCCATTAATAATGGGGGTTGGCGTGGCATCCTCGAGAACCATAGATGTGAAAACATGAAGGTCAACTTCTGAGTGGCATAACTTTTTCATACGGACTCTGATTAATGTGTTTCTTGCGTCGTTGGAAATATCTTTGTGTGTAGAATAGCATGAAAATGTTTTAAGCTAGAGAAGCAAATTTTTACACCCAAAAACGTCATTTGATGCCTGAAAACACTCCCGAAAGGTTTCAAACCCTCTTTCACCAAATTGGGTCCCGCCGATAAAAGTGGTCCCATGCGCTGATTCCTCCAATTTTTCCACTCGAAATGCATCGATATGGATAAAAAATAATATAATGATCCAATTCAGATCAAAACAATTGAAGCAACGATAAAAGATTACTTCTCCAATGGATTACTATGTTGGCTTTTTCCTTCATGTAAACATTAGATCAAAAAACTATACTACAGGGATGCACCTCAAGAACCACAGTGCGAGAAGGAATTATTTCCATCAAATATCTCCAAGAATTTACCATCAAAAGTTAGAACATATCATGTCTTTATCGATATTTTTTGTTTGAATTGTCATTGGCATGAATTCAATGCTATATCAGTTGGCAGACAATGAAGTTAATGCTTGGGTATTAGGGTTTGGTTAATTTGAAAAGGAATGATCTACATTTTGTTAATTGGTCAAAAAGGGTTGGTGTTGTAACAAGCTTCATTGCTCGATGCACTGTGTGATGAGATAACAATCGATTCAATGTGGAGGAGGACTTAGTTTGGAATTGAATCAAGTGTTTTGGGAAATTGAGGGAATAATCAATGTTAGATGATTGGAAGGATACTTAGGATACTCATAATACTCAGTGATCTTTTGTTTTCTTATTGCCAGTGTGTGTATCTGTAGTCATGGTGCTAGAATATGAAATTCATTGATAGAGAAAAAATATTGTGTATCTCTCCTTCTTAATCATGTTTCTTCTCTCATTCGACCTTCTACCGGCGGGTTAAGATGATGGTAAGTGTGCCCATGAGTGACTCTTTACTTCCTGAAATCAATGATTGGGTTCTTATACTAAGAAAACCATCGAGGAAATGATAATACTTGTTGTTGTGTTTTAATGGGCATATAATATATTTTTATTTTGCAATAAGTTTTGTATTGGATAATGTAGTTAAGTAACTTAGATGGTTCCAGGTTTATTTGCAAGCCTTGTATCTCATTTTTATACGGGAAACTCTACTGGAGATTAAGAGGTCGTTTCGTGATACTAATAGTGAGTTGCACGATTAGATTGATGCTACATCAAATGACCATTGCTCTTGGATGGGCGTAATGTGTGACAATGTCACCTTTGGTCTGGTTGCATTGTAATTTGGCCTTTTATTTTTCCATTAGAGTTCATGTTATAAGATGATGCCAATATGTTGAGAAATCTAGGGAAACATGATTAGGTCTTCTTTTAGCTTGATTTCTCTTAATTTGACAAGTTCTTGTGATGTTATATTACTTCATTTTTGTTATTATTATATTCCTCCATCATCAAGATAAATTCCAAATAGATGATGATCAAAAACACAAGAAAAGAACACAAGATGTAGGCAGTTAATGATGGAAAATTCCCTATGAAGGGAAAAACCTAGTCAAACTCTTCCATTAGTAGATTCAAACGAAATTGAGACAACTAGGACATTTGCACCAACAAAGATGCTTCCTTTACTCCAGCAAGTCAACTTTCAATAGTGAGACAATCTCCAAGTCAAATGTCAACCCAAGTCAATTATTCAAAGGCACTTCAACAAATTCTTCGGTCTTCATTGCTCCTTATGAAACTTGTCCCACAACACTTCATATATGTAGTACCTTATACTTCCTCGCATATGTAACAGAAAGATAGGAACATTTCAGCTTTTGTTATTAGATCTATATGTCTTCTTTCTTTGCTATAGATAAAGGATCTTTTAAGTTTCTTTGCATTTCTTTCTTCTTCCACTATCACAGATCGAAACTCAGATTGATAAAAAAATAGATCGAGTAGCCCAACTATTTATAGTGAATCAAGGTTGCAATTTGAGGCTGACTTGTACTATGGGTTAGTTGACTTAAAGAGGATAGAGTCAACTTGGTGGAGGATACTATTCTGACGCAAAATAAATTTTCTTCTTTGACATAAGAATCCCATGAAGGTTCTTTTACATTATGACTTTGGTTTTGGCTCAACAAAAATTCCTAGAGCACACAATGGGTGCTTTGACCTATTGACCAATGACTGAAGCATGAAACCCATGCTTTAATAAGTCAATTTTTCTTTTACAATAATGTTAAAGATGATGGGTTCGGATTGAGCGAGACATGTCTTCTCTCATTGTCCAGGAACGACTCGTCTTTGGGCTCCCTGGTCTCTCTAGGCATTGGCACAGAGGTTTTACATTGTAGGTGGATCCCCTTGGTCTTTCATTATAGGGTTTTGTAGTTTTAGGACAGGTAAAAATGTAGGGGCATACTTTTCCTTTGAATTTGAATGCTAATAAAAAGTCATTTTACTTGGTTGTCATGCAATGTTATCTCGTTTATCAAGTTTCAAATTTCGAGAACATTTTCTATAAGTTTATCATAAAAATTTTGTATACTCTTGATGTCATAATGGACCTATCTCATTTTGATATATTCTTGGTGTTATAGTGAACGTACACCAAAATACTCTATGGAGTTACCAATTTATTATGGCTATGTTTTTTTAGAATTTCATGTAATATTTAAATTAAATATTACATATTATTTGACAATCAAATTTTGGTGTAGTATATGAAATTTTTTATGTGGATTTTCACTAAATTTAATCTTAAGTTTAGTAGCATTGATAAGAACTAAAGACTAAATTCACATTACTTTACTATTTAGTATGATTAATTATTCAATTAAGTTTAGAATTTTGAAAAAAATAAATTTGTTTATATATATATATATATATATATATTATATAATATATAATTAAAAAAAAAATTTAATTCAAATTAGTTGCATTTTACTTATTTTTTATTCAAATATCGAATATGAATTTCATCTTTAAAGGAAATGATCAATATTGTAATAATAAATATCATTTTTTAAGATTTCAATAACAACGTTATTTTAAATAAATAAAACTCTATTTTATTTTATCATATAAATTAAATATTATAACAAAAAAATTATTTGTTATTTTTAAATAAATAAAACTCTATTTTATTTTATTACATAAATTAAATATTATAACAAAAATTTTTATATAATCAAAGTTTCCAATCAAGTATTTAAAGTGAAAGTGAAATTATAATTTGAAGAAAATATAATGTATAAAGAAGTTAATCAATTTAGATCATAGATTAAATATTGACTTTTAAAAAAGATTTAACTCATTCATTGAAATTAAATTATTAATAAAAGTTTATATTCATCCATCTATAATAAATGTCAAAAATATATATTTCATAATATCTTTTGTGTTCCTAAAATTAAAAAATTAATCATAAAAATTAATTAAATTATAATATTATCTTGAAATTCTCCAAAAGGGTGATGGACATAATGCATGGGGAAACATGTGGTTCATGATGACCAACAACTAGCACCCAGTTCGAGGGTCGCCCCCCTACCCTCTCACTTCACCTGACATATAGAGAGGAGTAATGGTATGCTTGTGGAATTTTGTAGTGCCTCGACCAACACTTGAGATGTCATTCTAAGATTGAGGGTGGTTGATGGGGACTTTATTCATGTTTCATCTTGACTTCATTCTCTTGCCTCGTTCTTTACTCATCGGAGAAGGAAGCGACGTCATCTCTGTTGGGCAGGGTGGTGCCCCTGGAAATGTAGTTCGCCCCCAGGTTGTTGGTTATGTAAATTGGTAACTTTCCTAGTGCAAGGGTGTTCTTTGAGTGGTTCCCAACTATGGTTCGAAGTGGAATTCGTCTTCGAGAACTTTTGGTTGATTTGTGTATTGGTCTTCTAGGGTTACAGGTCTTTTGGTGGTTGGAGTGTACCGTGTAGGCAACATTGCTCTGGGTAGGGGTGGTGATTCGCTAGATGGCTTTAATCTTTTGGCTTATAGGCCTGTAATTGAGTCGTTTGGATTATCCGTATGAGGTTTTATGTGTCTTTCAGTGGGAAGGAAGCAAGAATCTTGGAGGTAGAAGTGATCTTTTTCTTTTGGTGTTGTTGTGGGGGAGGTCCTTAAAGTGTGGTGGGAATTTTGTGCTTCTTCTAGCTCTCTTGCATTCAAATTATTTGAATTTCAGTACCTATCTATTTTTGAGCCTAGGGTAGCGAGACTGGTGGGGTGGCGGATCTCCTGAGTCAACTAGCTAAGTTTGCACAATAACAAAAATAGTCAGCCAACTAAGCTTGCACATAGCTCGACTGTTGTGTGGAATTCGAGAGCATGGGCATTGACTGATATTGTTCTTTTCATCAAGAATATCATTCAGAAAAGACATGCCCACAATGGAATAAAAACATGAATTCTCTGGATCCACATACCATTGACTCAGTACTTTCAGATGAGAAAACTGAACAAACAGAAGAAAAGGATGAATTTGAGGCGACTAAAGGGACTGCAAGTATCAGACACACAATTAATACTTTTGGTTGTGTGTTCAACGCTGGGAAGAAAAGCCTTGAAGAACATCCACCAAATGAGGTCCCGACTCAGAGGAAAAACAACTGATATAAGTTAAGAAGTTAAGGGCATGTTTCTCAACAAGAGTTGACAAGGCAAAAGTTGAAGGAACATCTGTTAAAAAAATTCACTCCATCGATCAACCAAGCTCCGAACAAGTCTAGAACTGCAACCACAACAAAGAATGCTTCCTCCAATAGTAAAAGTAAGACCATCATTTCGGAAGTGACAAACACAATCACTCCTCCTAACACTTCAACAATGCCCACTGCACTTGACTACAACATAGTCGAGGATATGAGGAAAGCATGTGCAAATATTTCAATTTTCAACCTCACAAGAATAGCAGGCCAATGGGAACTCCTTTTCTGATCCCTTGATCATATCTCATTAGAAGGTAATGATTCCTCTTTCCAGAAGGTATCTGGTAGGTCTTCCAGTCCCCTAGAGTTATTCGTTAACACTGCAACATTAGAAGCTAAACATTCTTTTCACTCCGTTTCTATTGAATTTCAAAATTTTCAATTATAATGTTCACAATTGTCTAGTGGATTCTAGTGCATCCGTAAATGTAATTCCATTATGTACTCCAAAGAAAATAAATTCCAACTGGGACAAAATGGAGGCACAAATTATTCAACTCGACAGATCTTTGGTCCAAGATATTGGCGAACTTAGAAATCCATTTATTAGATTATCTAAAGATGGTCGAGTTCACCAATGTATAAATATCATAATTGTCGACATACTAGAAGCATATGGTTTAATCAGTAATAGAGAATGGTCGAGCAAATTGCAAGTGTATTTTGCGACTGACTGGTCTCATTTGTGGCTTCCGTGCAAGGGAAAGAACAATCATATTTGGGTAGAGACAGAACCTTACATTAAATACATTGTCACATCCTTCAAAGGAAAAAATTAGTTAGTCACTTTCGTTAATTTAGTTTTTGGTAATCGCTTTTTGGAAACGGATATTGGGTGCTATCTCGCACATCCATCTCCAATTCAACAAGATACACAGCTAGAGCTCCTTCCTTTCTCTCTAGCTGGTGCAAATGTCTTATGTAATATAGATGTACATAGTATTACTAGTAATAATAGTAGCATTTGTATAGGAAATAGCTTAGTAGCTTGTAAATTTTGGACTCTTTACTTTGATGATTCTAAGGCACAAAATGGTTCTGGATCTAATTGTGTCCTGACAGACCCAAAAAACAAGAAACATGTACTCATGTTGTCTAGAGTTCAAGTGCACTAATAACATTTCACAATAGAAAGAACTCGTGCTTGGATTGAAGAAAGCTATGGACCTGAAGGTATAGTTTCTAAAGGTAATCAATGACTTAGAGGTAGTCAATTACTAGGGCTTGGAGTCTTCATGGAGATTCTCAGTTAAAATTGAGAATTTTATGATTAGATATGCATTCACGACCTGTAGCTTTCTCGTTTTCCATATGTTTGACGAAATTTATGTTGTGTACTAGGCATGTCCTAGTCAAGATCTTGTTCAAGTTTGAATGTTCGACATCGTTGTCATATCATTCATGACTCTAGAAAGGTAAAGGTAGTTCTGGGTAGCGCTTTTGACGCTATCCTGAGAAAGTGGCTGAGATCTCGGAACTGTTGGCACAAAATTAGGGATTTTAGGTCATAACCGCATGGAAGTAAACGTATGAGTGTAGTTATAGCGTGATAATTACATGAAAAGTGTGTCAAGGGTGTGAATATGGAGTTAGGTCAGTGAAAAAGGGTTCCAACTCAAGGATTGATCACTAGGGTGGCTTGCAAGCTCCTTAGTGGTTTTTGGTCCCTCTAGGTTGTCATTTTTTTGTCAGTTTTTTAGCCCTAATTCCATAACTAGAGCTTGAGGTCAATTATGTAACAACCCGAGGTTAAAATTTCATTCAATAAATTTAATAAAGTTAAAATAAGACGAAGGTCATGAGACAACTATTCGAAGCTGAACATTGGGAAAAACATTCTAGTGGGTGTTCATTTGGTTATTATGGCTAAGGAAATTTGCAAAGGCATTGGCAAGGCTTTGAAAAGGAAAAGAGACATTATTTGACATTTTATTTATGAAAATAAAGGAAAATAGGAGAAAAGGAAGGTGAAAGGTCACAAAATTTGCTTCAGGAGGAAATTGAAGGAAAAATAGTGGAAATTGAAGAAAATAGAGGCCCCAATAATAAAAAGGCTTCTGAGGATTAGTTCACAACCTTTTGTTAGTTTTAGCTTGGAGTTCTCTCTAGTCTCTCATACTCTTGCACACTTAGAGCATTCTTGGACCACTCTGGCAATGAGGAAAGAAAGAAAAGGAAGGACAAGGAATGCAAGGGACAAGAAAGAAAACATTGGATCAAGTAGCTTTAGTAGGAATACTTGAAAGTAACAGGTTACATGTGTGTTTTCCTAGATGGTTTGTGAATACATGGTACATGCATGTGTGTATTTTGTTCTCTTGTTGTCATTGGTATGGTTTCTGCCAGGTGTGACAATGGTTTCAACCTTGCCTTGTTGTTATAGACATACTTGGGCATTGCAAACCCAATCACATATGTCGATAAACCAAGGGCTCTTAAACCCCTAAAAGTGTTGCTTCATACCCTAAAGGATCATGGTCAACTGAGTACATCATTTCCCAAAAGTTCCACCTGAAAAACCACTCAGAACTGGCCAAAATCAGACAATACAAACTGCTCCTTGATAAAGGTGTGATGCATCTCACCTGTCACACACAGGGGGTGCGATGCATACTGAAAATGCCTTCTATAGCATGCAATGAGCGAGAGTAGACAAATGGTAGAGACGGTTTGCTAAGTGGAAACCCATAGAATCTTCTAGAAACTTCTTAGATGACACTTACCTCTCTGACTTTGCCCAGGGATGAGTAAGAGATCATGGAATCTCCAAGTGGAACCAAGAACTATCAGTGAAATGACATTAATCAAAAACCCAGAAGCTGACTCACCCCTCTGCAAATATATATAAATGGATCCCTTATCCCAGAGATCCAAAGGTTGTAATTTGGTAATTTGTAAGGAAGTGTTGTTGGTTTCTCTTTGAGAAGAAATATTGTATCGTTGAGTGACCTTGCTTTTAATGAGGTGAAGAGGGCTTTCATGCTGGGAGGATGATGCTAGATCAGACAGCTGGGATGTAATCCTCTCTTTTACTTCTACTATCAATAAATTTATTTGAGTTTTCCTCCATACACTTGTGTACTTGTAAATCTTGTATTTGTGAATGCAATTGTATGGTTAATGTACTTATGATTCTGCATTGTTTATGGTATTATAGATCTCTATGCTTTGATGGCGTTTTGCTGCTTTGCCTCTATAGGTGTTATTTAAAGTGGGACAAGTGAGAAAGGAGTGGCAAACTTTATCAAAGGAGAGAGGAAACAAGCAAGGAGCCAAGCGAAAGCTTAAGGTTGGTGCTCTCTGCTTCTCTCTTATCTATCATACATAAAGGAAAACACAAATTACTTTGAATTGTTTGTTTCTAAGATAGCTACCCGTCTTAGTGGGACTAGCAGATAAAATAGACACTTGTTTGCTTTATAAACTATAGATGGAGCCTGAAGTTAAGCTAGCTAGCCTTCAAACTGCACTTGCTATGCAAGTGCAAAGTAGATCAACACTACTTCAATCAATATCTGGGTTGGTTTATGAACTAAAGATCTGACTTGCAAACATCCTAAGTGCCCTAGTGATAGCTCAATAACCTCATAAGATCATACCCCTATACTTTGTTGTTACTGTCCATCATAAGCTCATCCTAAATCACTGAAATTAACTGCAAATTGTGAGTGAAAACCAAGCACAATTTCGTTCCCTGGTCCATCACACTGTCTCTAACTGGCATTCTGGATGCGTCGCACCTCCTGTTTGTTGCAGGTGAGATGCATCCCTGTTTCCCTTAAGGACAGGTGCAATGATTGAATGATACTATTTCCCTCTCTGGAATTTGGTTTTTTCTTCATTGTTTTCAGCTCTATTCAGTAGTTTTTGCTGCCTATGATCAGTATATCATTGTTGAAGCCTTCTTCCTTTACATTATTCAGCCTCCATTGATCAAGAATTGTGAACGTTATTTATGTATTTTTCATCATTTACGGTCCTCCTTTACATTTAGTAGCTTAATCGAATTGTCATCTTTTGATTCAAAAGTGTCGCAATTGTCATTGTGAGTCAAAAAGAAGGGTGTCGTAAAGTATTCCTCTTCTAGATAGTCGATTGTACTTTTTCCATTGTATTTGATTTGAATTGTCAATATTTGAAGTGTCGAAAGCAGTCTCCCATTTGAAATTGAAAGTGTTGTCTTAGTCTTCCTTTCGTTTTGAAAAGAAATTGATAAAGTCTCGCTTTGAAGAAAAGTAGTTCAGATCTGTACTTAGTTTTATTTTTGGCATTCTCACATTAAGGAAACGAAAATACAAATACATGCATGTGCATTTGCATTTAGACTGCAAGCAGAAATTGATTTAGGAAAAGTGCATTTAGTGTGTACTCTCTGCTCTCTATTGAAAGAATCATACTCTTCTTTCCTTAATAGCTAGGATTTTCATTACTAAAAGAAAACAAAACAACTGTTTATCATTTTAGATTGCATATTTAGGAATTTTACATCTACATCACGTAGTGAACCTTGAAAGGAAAACTTCTTAAAAAAAGATCAACTATAAAGTAAACCTCAATGAACATAAAAATGCTTTGGAACCTAACGCACAACATCTAGAAGTCTAGGCTAGAGATGTATTCCGGCATCAAAAGACCTGGTAAGTATCGTTTTCATCGAAGGTTGGGTGATTCCTCCTCTTTGATACAACAAGTGCTAGTATGGACTTGTGCTCCCCATACCTTCGAGTATATATTGGGAGACCACAATAGGCTGATATCCTTTATCCTTAGGAAGTCGTGTTTGCCACCCTATCGATCTCAATGCATTGAACACAGAATTCTGGAAGATTGACTGTCGTACGTAAAATCCTTGGTAATTTCTCTTTAATTTACCACCAAGGTGTATATTGAAATTTTGCGATTGGTTTGGTAATCCCTCTGTCTAAATTTCCAAGGTAGTCACTTTCGTTCCTTTTCGACTACTTAAAAGAAAAGGTCCATCTAAGCACTTGTCACTTCAGGCTCATTAAAAATAGAAGGCAACTAGAGTCACCTTTAGCTTTTTCTCTACTCTTAAAAATTGAAAAAGCAAGTTGTGTCAAAGCGTCATAAAATTAATTTAATTCGGAATAACATTTTCCCCTTTTAATCTTGAGTTGATCAAGTAATCTACAATCATGGAAGAAAGTCAATCAAAACCCCGTCATTCATGGAGGCTAGCGAGTCAACCGTCATTGACTCTGGAAATGAAACCATTCCGAGCGAAACGGGCTCGTTTAACTGAGTCCACCTCTCTTGATTTATTTGAAACTTATGTTTCAACATCATCAAAGACTACGGTTGCTCTGATCATTTCTGGTACATCTGCCTTTACAGAAGAAGTTCCCCGGTTACAAGAGGACATTAGAACTGATCCTAGTGTAATGGTAGACGCCTCAATACCTGAAACAGATCCACCTAGAGCTAATCTAGAAACTGAAGTTCACTCACTTGAACATCTGAGAGTTGAGTTCCAGAATTCAGAAGGTGTCACCCCACGAGTATCTGTCGCTGCAGAAACTATACCTTCTTCAGCCCCAGAAATACTTTACAGACCTGATGCTCTACCTCTTCCACCAGGACTGATTGTTGTAGAATAAGTTGTAGAGGATCTTCCATCCAGTACTCCATTGCATTTTGGAGTTGGTATCCACTTATACCCTTATGTTCCTGAAGTTAGTTCTTTCAATCATCCTTCATCACAAATTCCTGTCGAATCGCTAGGAAATATTTTGGATAGACTGAATATTTCTGAACAACCGTCAACATCTAGGACTGTGTCATCCGACACAGCCACAGTAGAACCCCCTCCTACCACTCCTACGATGTTTATTGGTATACCATCTGTCACAACTAGTTATCTATCACTAGATGGAGTCCACCCAGGGACTATTTCGACAACATGGTTTGTTCCCATTGGTTCCTCCGGGACCCTATCTGGCATTTCCTATGTTGGAGCTCAGCAAACTAATCCGACATACCAGTTTCAATTTGGGGAACCCAGTGTTCAAAGACCCATCTATCCTTTGAACACTGGATTACCACCATACAGGGGGCAGTATTCTTTTTCATTATTCCCTCCTGGAGAAAAACCGTATGAGAGCTCACAACAAAATTCAGGTCAAACTGGAATTACATTCGATGGTTGGATACCAATACTGCCTCAACAACCAAGGGTTGTATATTCAGTGCAACCAACCAAACCTGTGTCGAATATTACCACTACACTTCCTATTGTGATTGTGTCGCAAGTACAAGCCCAGTTTGTTGTATGTCAACCTCAAATTAATCAAGTTGCAGTACAACAGCCTCTTGTCTCTACGACTCCACCATAATCTCATATTAGTTCTTCCTTAACTGGAACGACTCAGGCCCAAACAAATGTTATGACTCCACATCTTGGTTAATCATCCAGTATTGGGCAACAAGAAATGGTTCAACAACCATGGTTGCTGCAATAGCAGCAACCCCAATTCCAGTAAGTTTACCAAGGACCTGAGCAACAAGCCACTTTAGGTAATGGACAACTGCATTGTCAAAATGGTTATCAACAACCATTCTATACTAGTTATGTCCATCAACCTTATCAAAGTTACCAGAATCAGATACATTATGCTGGTATGCAGAGACCCACTACTCAGGCGATCCCATCCTATCCTCGGTATGCTTCGCTAAACCTGAATCAACAATTGCCCTTTGTAGCAACTCTAGAATTACCAGATTTGAACCGATTAACCAATGATCCCAACGATTCCTCATAAACTTCTATTAGATATTCCTAAATTCAATGGAAATCTGGGTGAAGATCCATCGAATCATGTAATGACCTTTCATTTGTGGAGTTCATCCAACACCCTTAATGATGATTTGATTAGGCTTTGCCTTTTTTCAGCGAAAATTTTTAGTAGTATTGAGGGATAGATGGTTGATTTGATTTTTATTTCAAAGGCAGTTATGCCCTTTTTTATTTTCAATTTAATTAAAAATAAATTTCATATCAAGATTTAATTTCCATTAGTTTTCTATTTTCGGATTTAAACCCTTATTTCTTAATGTTGCTTTACTATGTTTTTGTTGTTACATTTTTTTTAGATGTATATATATTAACTCATATATTATTTCTTTTCATAATTATAATATTAATTTAAAATAAAATAACAATTTTCTTACTTTTTATGATTTTTTAATCTTTGAAATGTGAAAGGTATCATGAAGTAAATTCCTACTATGAATTGATTCCTATCCTCACTTACCAACCATTTAATATATATTATTGAGATAGTTGTAATAAAATTCAGTTAACATATGTATACTTATTTATCACAATATAGTTTTATTTTAATATCTATTTATTAGAAACTACATGTTTAAACACTAAAATTCAAGAAAGAACTTGAACACGAAAGAAATGTGCATCCCCATGTGAGACTAGCTCAACCTGGAAAGTGTCTACACTCGACACACTCTACTATTTATTAGAAAGAAAACTCATAGATATATAGGGTTACAAGTTTGTTTAGGAGTTGGAACGACTTCCTCATAAATAGGATCTTCATCCTAAATAAACCTCACAATTTGAACGAGACACCATAATCTCAACAAACATTTAATAATACATTCTAGAATAGTCAACATTTCTCCATTAATATCAAGTTTCCCTCTTAATGGAGAAATGGATCAAAGCATAACATACATAACATACCCCTGATGGTCTCAGTCTCAGCTAAGCATAGAATGGTACATAAAAAAATCATGATAATTGAGCTCTCATTGTTTCCTTCTTGCTAAAGGGTCCATGCTTGTTCATTTGTTGGTGATGTTTCATCTTCACCTTTCTGGCCATAAGATAGTGGTGGAGTTTCTCCTCTTTTTTACTTTTTTTGCGCCAAAGATGGAACAATTGAACTCTTAATCTCCTCTTTCTTGATCTTGATTTCAGGGTAACTTTCTTTGTATTCAATATTGTTGCAGGTTGACTTATACTTTCCTTAATGCTTGTAATTTATTCTTCTTAGCTACCAATATGTGCGTACTTAAAAACAATGTTAGATTCATAAAAAGAACCATATTGGTTCGTGTCATCCTACTCCTTTAAGAGGGCTTTCCTTCATCTTCCTCTTGTGAAATAGTTGGTTGATTCATGTCTTCAACCTCTTTAATCAATTTTATTGCTGCAAACATGTTGCCTCGTGTTTGATCTATGTATGGAGGTGTGCATTTCTTTTCACCTAACAACAACTCATCAATAAGATTATTTTCATGCATCAGATAATCCACTCTTCATGAGATACATAGTTCTCATCAACTTTGACTTCATACGGCTCTGCATCAGGGAAGCTTTCTTCATCAAAAGTTCCAGATTCTACATAAGTAGTTGTTTCTTCATCATCACATGTTCAAATATTAATTACAGACACACATTCATCATCCATCATTGTAACTTCAATGTTGCCATCTTCAGTTTCACAATCATTTATGAGACTAAAAGCACAAT
This sequence comes from Pinus taeda, assembly GCA_000404065.3. Lineage (NCBI taxonomy): Eukaryota > Viridiplantae > Streptophyta > Pinopsida > Pinales > Pinaceae > Pinus > Pinus taeda. The sequence continues at coordinate 22,592 of APFE030327362.1, read as the reverse complement.
CATCATTTTCAAGAGCAATACCTTCATCATCTTCGACCTCATTCAAACTGTACTTCATTTATAAAATATCCCACAACACTTTTGCATTTTGAATATCACCATATTCATGTAGTATACTGAACAAGATATTTTCATCTTATGTAGATGTTATAAAATGTAATGTTGATGCATCTCTACTCATATCATGGTTCAAATCAACAAGATCATCTTCAACATAATTCAATAAATCTACCTTCCATAGTATTATTTTTAGTTTAGTTTCCCAGATTTTATAATATATATAGGAAAAAGAGTGTAGATCTGACATTAACCTTTTGACGATTTCATCAAATTCTTCATTTTGTTGATCCAGATCTACATTCTGATCCTTGACTTGATTAGCTATAGGTCCATCAATGTCAACCTGGAACTCTACACCAAATTTCACTAAAAAATATATTGTTTTTGTCTCTTGATGCTTTCTCCTCATATGTTTCAATTTTCTTTGGAAGTATCTTACTGTCCTTTGCTGACCCATTTCACCTTCTATTTTCTCCCTTGCATCAAGCACACAATAACACCTCAATTAGCAACAGTTTCCTCCTCAATGTCGAATTCAGTGGCTACAACACCTACAGGAAGGGAAACCCACTTGCCTCCAAACCCAAAGCCACTTCGGTCACCTCGAGACTTCAAATAAAAAAATCAGGCCACTTACAAATGCGATCTCCTCCACTGCAAGTTGGCACAAACTTCACGAGTGATGACAATGCAAATAGTCTACCAAGACATGGGCAGGCTCCCTAGGACACACAACAAACATGCCCTCAATAATCGTAGAGGTTGACTAGAAATTGACTCCAACAGTTTTAATCATCCTTTTATACAGTCAAGGGTCGCTAGTTATATTCAGGGCAAGCTCGACCACACCAAATTCTCCGAACGCACACAGTTTAACGCCAACACTTTAATATTAATAGATTAAAATGAAGACCACAAGGAAAAGGAAAATGCTCAGATATAGCTTATCATAGGCTTGTGCACCAAATTCGTTCAGGTCACAGGTTCGTTCTCAGCCCAACAACACTCCACACTTACTCTATTATGTCATGATCGACTCCATGATAAGGAGGGACGGATTAAACCACAAATCAAAATTCATAGTCATCCTTGACATAACAGAGCCTCAATCCACAACGATTACACTGTCAAGGCTACTCCTCAACAATGAACTTTAACAATTTGCAGATGACGAATACCAACGGGTTTGGCTGGCGACCACAGTGGGAGATGAACCCACAACTACGAAGAATAAAAATTGAAACATGTTCTGAAGGGCAAATCAGGGTCACTCTAAAAAAGTTGAATGAACTCTCTGCTTCAATTTATGTCACCCAAGCAGTCGAAAGAGAGGTATGATAGAAAAATAAAAGAAAGTTGTTGGGAATTTCTGATAATTCCATAACAAATAAACAGAGAATATTGCTCTGTTTCTTAACACAAAAAAAAAACTAAAAATGTTTTGGAAGACAGAGTTTCACACACAAAAAAAACTTGTATTCATTAACAAAACTGCTACAAAAGTCTTCTTCTGACAGAGGGATTACAACAAGACTACTTCAAAGGCAGTTCAAATTTTCACTATGTCTCTCACTGTATAAATGAACACTACTGTGTGTAATTTTTTTTTTACTTCTTACTTTTAACTGTTGTGCATTACATTGCATCTCTCATTTACAATGCCCACCTGAATTTCTTCCACAATTCTTAGCTCCAAACCTCTCAACTTCACCTACTAAAGAAAAACTAAACTACTCAAAAACATAAACTAGACATACATTCTTTCATTGAAATTTTTATGACAAGACTAGAAATTAAACAAGATATGGAGGGGCAGACAGATAAATTTAATTTCCGAAATTTATGGATGTTGTGCGGTACATTCTCCATGTGCGTAGCAAAACCTAGGGTCTACTTTTTAACGACTCTGCCATGATTTTTTTTTGTGTTCTTAAATGTTTGATGTGTTGTAGGAGGAAATTTTTTATAGGCTGGAATGGAGATCGTACTCTTGCTCAAAATCTCATTTACATTCTTATCCTTGATCCCGAAAAACAAAATCTGCACCGTGTAAGGAAAAATATAGTTTCGATTTGTTGTTTTAATGCACAATTACTTTTGCACATAGTCAAACCATACAGGGTTTCAAGCCACACAAATATTTAACCAAACTTTACACATCGGGGAACGGGTTGTATTGGCGAACCGCTCAGGGTACGTGTCGGCTGATGAGTGTGTTCGCTACCCCCCAGAATTACCACCATTCCGTAAAAGTAGTGCGGGGAATCCCATAACGGTTTTCCGAAAAAAAATAAAAATTATTTGCGGTCGTTGTTTAATGGTGGATTCCAGCAAAGGACTGGCGCTGCAGTTGAAAGTAATATTTCAACAAAAGATAACAGACTCAATATTGGGACCAATCGAGAAAATATCTAAGCCTAGTGGTAGAACAGTTTTAGAAACATTTACGCAATGGCAACTCTCACATTATTGGTGCTGAGATTTTCCATCCTCAATCACAACATCCTCCTCTTCATTATCAAATCTTTATAACTTGGACCCTCCATCCAATAAACCACAGAAATATCCTTGCCATGTTTCTCAATCGATCACACTAACTGCACACAACATGATCCATGCAATTCCTCGAGCTTGAGAGGTACAATGGAGGCGACCTTTGGACAAAGTCTAACTATGCTCCAACAACTCCAAAACTGCTTGCACTAGTATACTCATAGATTACTTTCTAGACAGCTTCTGGCCAAAGCAAGTATTGTAATGTTGAGAGCAATGCTATCTAATTTCCTTCTTACCCTACTACCCACAACTTAATATCAACATCCAATGTTTTTGCAAATCTATGTCTCTCAGCTTATACACTCCTCCTTTCACACTGTCGAGTGTAGATTAAAGAAGCCTCCCCACACACAAGAAAATCTCGGGGCTCCTCCTGCTACTTATCCATGTGCAGCAAATTCAAAAACACCTTTTTTTCACGCTACACCAGTTGATTCAACAGGGACAAACCTCCCACAATTTTCCAAACCAACCTCTTGAAACAGTAGGCACGATTTGACTCCTTCAGAGGGATCTCGTTAACTTAGATCTCCTCCACTGTAAGTGTTGGCTCCTACTTTAGAATAGTTACCTTCTCCCTATAAGTGCCTGCTTTCACATTAATGGTGATGAGATTCTTGCTCTCCATTGGAACTGCATCGATGGCATCCTGGACCGTTGTGAAATCACTGTAATGACCCGTGCATTGCTAGACTTTGCAAGAAGCAGGATCAATTTTCGAGACCAACTGTTGAAGAAATTCGTATCATTCTTCTCCCAATCACTGCTACGTATTGCATGTCATTCAAATATATTCTAATCGGTACAATACGCAGGTTGCATTAAAAACACTTGCAATGTTGTACGAAATAAACTGATAACTATAAATCCTCTATAGATGGGGTTTAGTGTTGGCTCCTCCTCAATGACAGTGGTTCCTTCGGGGACCTTCCGCCGCTTCAACCAGGAAGATCTACAAACAAGATCTATGCGCCAGATGCTAGACATGTGCCCTTACCTCCTCACGTTCTTGTTGAAATGCTAATTTCAACTGCCGTGCAGCGACAGCGACTGTAAACAGTGTTTAATTCAGTAAAACCACCATGAGTTTATTGCACCGCTTTTCATGAGATGGTGGTATTCTCCGGAGGGGCAGCAATAGTGTACACCGATCGAGACGTGGCTCAAGCACTTTTTGAAAACCACTTTTTTCCCGGAGTGTAATGTTCGTTTGGGTTGATCGTGCAATAGTCGTCTAATGGAAAGGTTGGTTGGTGTCCGTTGATTAAAGCCAAAGCTGTGTTCAGGCCTGCAGCAAATGAACTTGTGTGGAGTGAAATTTTTTGTTTTTGACCACCAAGTTTAACAGTAAAATAATTAATGAATTTACTTCGGTCAGTAAAGGTTGGTAAAACTTTAATTTTACTATTTGTTTAATTCACAGGAAGTATGGACATAGGTAAATGTTTTTAATTTTAATGTTTTTAATATGTATGGGAGTATGGGTCATGTAAAAAAATGTATTGTAATTTTTTTTGTGGTAGAACATGTAATGCAAGGAATTACATTTATAGCAGTAAATGTAAGAAATGTTTTTATTTTTACAGTAGTGTGTTAATTTTTAAGAAATAGAGTATTACTCTTTGTTGCAGAGACAAAGTAAATTTCGTCTTGGAGAGGTGTAATCCCTATGTTCGAAGAAAAAGAAAATCTTATATTGTAACAACAATATTTTCTTTTAATGAATACAAGTGTTCCTTGCGCATGGGTAAATCTCTGTCTTCAAAAAGGAATTTTTTTTTTTTCCTGGGATAAACAGAGCATCATTCTCTGTTCAGTTTTGTTTGGAATCATTAGAAATTCCCAACATGGTATCAGAGCCAGTCCAGGCCCTTTGAAGGTGTCAAAGAAGCTGAAGGAAGGATTTCTTGCTAGAGAAGCTCAGTAGAGTAAAGATTCAATCAAAAAATCCAAGGTATTCCTCAAGTTAGCTTTTTCTATTGCTGTTGAAGACACTCAGTGATTGTTAAATACACAATCAAGTATTTGAAGCATAGTTTAGAGTGCTAGAATGGCTAGCTCCAGCACTCACATGGGTATCTGTAATACCCAGCTCCCACAATTTAATGGGGAAAACTATGACTATTGGGCAATAACCATGAGAGCCCTGTTTTCCTCACAAGGCTTATGGGAATTTGTTGAGGATGGATTTTGAAGAACCAGCAGACGAAGATGAGTTTAATAATTTAACTCAGGTAGAGAAGGAACGGTTGAAAAGCTATAAGAAGAAGGATTCTAAAGCCCTCCTCTTCTTATATCAAGCAGTGCATGAGAGTTTGTTTCCAAGGATAGAAGTATCCAAGACATCCAAAGAAGCATGGCAAACTCTCAAGACAACCTATCAAGGCATGGAGAAAGTGAAGACAACAAAACTACAATTGCTGAGGAGAGATTTTGAGAATCTGTGCATGAAGGAGTTAGATAATATTGACTCATTCTTCACACATGTGATTGGTCTGGTCACACAAATAAGGTCTCATGGAGAGATACTTGAAGAAAGGAGGATTGTGGAGAAACTATTGAGGGTCCTACCCTCAAAGTTCGATGTGATTGTCACCACCATAGAGGAGACAAAGGATCTCACAAATTTCTCAGTTGATGAACTACATGCATCACTGATAACACTTGAGCAGAGATTGAGTAGAAATGAAAACTCATCTCTAGAGCAAGCCTTTAAGACCCAGATGTCCTTTGGAAGAGGAAGAGGTCAAGGCAAAGGAAACAAGAGAGAAAGAGGCAGGAGCCAACACAGAGGTGGAAGAAACAGTCCAGCAAACACTCAAGGAAGAGACAGCAATCCAAATCAGAACCAAAGCCAAGACAACAGCCAACAAAGTGGAAAACATCATGCTCAAGGACAAAGGTATGAAAAATCCAATGTCCAATGTTATTATTGTAAAAAATATGGGCATTATGCAAATGAATGTAGGAAGAAGCAGCATGATATGAGTAATATAACTAGTGCAAATATCACTAGAGAAAATATTAGCCAAGATAATTTGTTGTTAGCCTGTAATATAGCTGAAACAAAGAGTGATGATGTATGGTTTCTAGACTCCAGTTGCAGTAACCATATGACAAGAAACATAGCCTTGTTTGGTAAGTTAGATAAGAGTGTGAAGTCACAAGTCACACTTGTGACTGATAGTAAAGTTTCTGATATGGGAAAAGGTGAAGTAAATATCTTAACAAAGAAAGGTGAAAAGACAACCATAGCAGATGTCTATTATGTTCCCAAAATGAAGTGTAACCTCTTAAGTATTGGACAACTTGTTCAAAATGGTTACAATGTTTTCTTTGAGAATGATGTATGCACCACAATGGATAGAAAACCCAGCAAACGATGTATTGTTGAAGTGACGATGACAAGGAACAGGATGTTCCCTCTCAAGATAAAAGTAGATTTGGAAGATGGAGTTGAAATTACAACAGTTACTCAAGAGGCTTTCCAAAGCGAACCAAAGGATGAAAATTGGTTGTGGCACTTGAGATTTGGACATATCAACTTTGGAGGTCTTAACTTGTTGCATAGAAAAGGAATGGTAAGAGGATTACCATTGATAGAGAAACTAGACAACCTTTGTGAAGGTTGTATCTTGGGGAAACAACACAGAGAAAATTTTCCATTAGAGAAAAGCATAAGAGCAAAAGCACCCTTAGAGATCGTTCACTCAAATGTATGTGGACCGATGCAAACTTCATCACTTGTAGGCAACCTCCATATACTAACATTCATTGATGATTTTGCTAGGAAAATTTGGGTTTATTTCATGAAGACCAAAAGTGAAGTGTTTGAAAATTTTCGCAATTTCAAAGAACTTGTGAAAAACAAAAATGGGCTGCATATCAAAGTTCTAAGAACTGATAGAGGAGGTGAGTATATCTCCAAATAATTTCTACGTTTTTGTAGAGAAAATGGAATTCACAAACAATTTACCACTAGGTAGACTCCGCAGCAAAAAGTAGTAGCGGAAAGGAAGAACAAGACAATCATGGATATGGCGAGGAGTATGTTAAAGGAAAAGCATTTGCCAAATGATTATTGGGTTGAAGCTGTACACTGTTCAGCGTACATTTTGAATAGGTGTCCTACAAAAACAGTCATGAACAGAGTGCCGGAAGAAGCATGGAGTGGGAGAAAGCAAGGAGTCACCCACACGAAAGTTTTTGGATGTGTGGCTTATGCACACATTCCAGATCAGCTAAGGAAGAAGTTGGACAGTAAAGGGGAGAAATGTATTTTCGTTGGATACAGTGAGGAATCCAAAGCTTACATGTTGTATAACCCATCCACCAAGAAGTTTTTTGTGAGCAGAGATGTTCAGTTCATTGAGGAGGAAGCTTGGGATGGAAGCATAGAGAAAACAATGAATGTTAAAAGATCTTTGTCACATGATGAAGATGATGAGGAGATGGCTGAAATACATCCCCAAACTGCAGCGCCAACACAAGGGTAGGAAGAGACACCCTTGAGGAGAAATGAAAGTGCTTCTCCAAGCACATCACAAGGAGGAAATTCAAGTGCTTCTTCAAGCACTTGTACACCAAATGAAAGAGGTAAGAAGTTTATAAATTTAAGTGACATTTATGATGAAGGTATGAATTCTTTGTTTGCTCTATATTGTCATGTTGATGATCCTATTCATTTCGAAGATCTATTAAGGATAGTGAAATGGATAGCACGATATGGGATGGGGAGATCATGCCATAGAAAAAACCTCATGGATTTGGTTGAATTACCAAAGGAATTAATTCATTGGAGTTAATATGGGTTTACAACGACCAGGATTAATGCTGAGGAAAATTAGAAAGACACAGGAAGACTTGTTGTCAAAGGTCTAGCAGCTATGGAGGACTATGAGGAACTTTGCACCGGTTTGCTTAGAACGGAACCGTGAGAGGGAGTTTTTGTCCATAGCGCACAAAACAAGTGGAAAGTTTACCAATGGACGTGAAAGTCAGCATTCCTAAATGGAGTGTTAATGAGAGGTTTCATTGACCACCTCCAGGCTCTTAAAGAAAGGCCAAGAGCACAAGTGTGCAGTTGAGAAAGCCTTTATGGGCCTAAGAAGCACCAGGGTGTGGTACAGTAGGAAGATTCTATCTACTGGAAATGGATTTGAAAGTGTGAGGGGAACCCACCCTCTACATCAAAGAAAAATATGGTAAAATTCTAATTGTTGTGTTATATGTTGATGATGTTATTTTCATAGGTAATGATGATCATCTTATTGAGAATTTCAAAACAGTCATGAAAGAGGAATTTGAAATGACTGACATGGGTTTGCTGAGATACTTCTTAGGAATAGAAGTAGAACAAAATGGAAGTGATATTTTTATCTCACAAGTGAAATATGTTGATGAAGTATTGGAAAGATTTAATATGCGGGAGAGAAAAGTAGCAATCACTCCCACAATGATGGGATTAAAACTCAGCAAAGAGGACAACGACAAGGATTTTGATCCTATTTTGTACAAGAGCATAGTTGGCAGCCTTATGTATTTGACTGCAACTAGGCTGGATATAATGCATTTTATTAATTTAATTTCCAGATTCATGGACAGGCCAAAAGAAGCACATTGGCAGGAAGCAAAAAGAATTATGAGGTATACTAAAGGTACTAAAAGGTTTGGCATTTTATATACTACTTCAGAATGTTCAGATTTAATTGGATACACTGATAGTGATTGGGCTGGAAGTATAGATGATCGGAAAAGCACATCTGATTATGTTTTTCACATGGGTTCAGGAGCTATTTCATGGGCTTCTAAAAAACAACATATTGTAGCGTTGTCTACAGCAGAGGCAGAATATGTGGCAGCTACAGCAGCAACATGTCAAGCAGTTTGGATGAGAAGGATGTTAAGAATTTTATGCCAAGAGCAAGCAAAAGGAAAAGTGATTTTTTGTGACAATATCTCAGCTATTGCATTATCCAAGAATTCTGCGTTTCATAAGAGAACAAAACACATTGACACAAGGTTTCATTACATCAGAGAATTGGTAAACAATAGAGAAATTGTTTTACAACATTGCAGGACTCAGGAGCAGGTAGCAGACATTCTGACCAAGCCATTGGACCAGAAAAGTTTTGAATTTTTGAGGAAATGTTTGGGTATGACTGATAACCCAGCAGTTGAAATTAAAGGGGAGTGTTGAAATGCTAATTTCAACTACCGTGCAGCGACAACGACTGCAAGCAACATTTAATTCAGCGAAACCGCCATGAGTTTATCGCACCGCTTTTCATGAGACAGTGGTATTCTCCGGAGGGGCAGTGATAGTGTACACCGATCGACATGTGGCTCAAGCAATTTTTGAAACCCACTTTTTTCTCGGAGCGTAATGTTCATTTGCGTTGATTGTGCGATAGTCGTTTGATGGAAAGGTTGGTTGGTGTTCATTGATTAAAGCCAAAGCTGTGTTCAGGCCTGCAGTAAATGAACTTGCGTGGAGTGAAAGTTTTTATTTTTGACTGTGAGGTTTAATGGGAAAATAATTAATTAATTTACTTCGGTCAGTAAAGGTTGGTAAAGCTTTATTTTTACTATTTGTTTAAATCACGGGAAGTATGGACATAGGTAAATGTTTTTAATTTTAGTGTTTTTAATATGTACGGGAGTATGGGTAAAATGCAGTGTAATTTTTTTTTTGTTGTAGAACATCTAATGCAATATGTGAAGCAAAAATAGTTGAACACAGTGTGTGAGGTAGTTTGAGAGGTGCAACAGCGCGAGATAAAAATTTCTTTTTGGTTGAAATGTAATGTAATGGAAATGCACTAGCATATGCAAAGAATTACATTTACAATAGTAAATGTAAGAAATGTTTTTATTTTTACAGCAGTGTATTAATTTTTAAGAAACAGAGTATTACTCTCTGTTGCAGAGACAGAGTAAATTTCTTTTTGGATTTGGTGTAATCCCTCTGTTGGAGGAAAAGGAAAATCTTATATTGTAACAACAATATTTTTTTTTAATGAATACAAGTGTTCATTGCGCATGTGTAAATCTCTGTCTTTAGCAAGCATTTTTTTTGTTTCCTGGGATAAACAGAGCATGATTCTCTATTCAGTTTTGTTTGGAATCATCTGAAATTCCCAACAGTTCTGCGATCGATAAGACTAGTGTGCTTCCTCCTCAAGCTCACTCATGAAACAATACAAGGCATGACTCTTATGACTCTCAAATCTGGCAGTCGATTCTCACAAAAGAAATCGGCTCCAACAATGTCACGAAATAGCTCCTACACCTCAGGTTGACAATCAAACACACACAATTGCCTCTCGACAATTAAACACACACCAAATCTTTACATTGTTGAGCTTTCATGATAATTAATGGACAATCCTCGCTTGATAGACGACACATAGGCCTCTGATCCCTTACTCTGATACCAACTAAAATTCAAGAAAGAACTTGAACATGAAATAAATGTGCATCCCCATGTGAGACCAGCTCAACCTACCTAGATAGTGTTTGAACTCAGCGTATTTTATTGTTTATTAGCAAGAAAGCTGGTACATATATAAGGTTACAAGTGCGTTGAGGAGTTAGAAAAACTTCCTCATAAATAGGATCTGCATCCTAAATAAACCTCACAATTTGACCAATATACCATAATCTCAACAAACATCTAATAATGCATTCTAGAATTGTCTACATTTCTCCATTAATTTTAAGTTAAACAAATAACATCATTATCATTATGATTTAAACTTACAATACACAAATGAACCTAAATGTACATGCATCAAATGTCTATATTGAATTGGTTGAGATTAAAGAAATATTAAACCATAAATTATTAAAATAAATAAATTCAAATGTTATCTATCTTAATTCAAAATACAAGACTTTAAGCAATTTATTTCCTAACTTTTTAAGAAAATTTATTACACCAAGGGAAACATTCTATGAGGGAGATGTGTAATTTTTTTATTTTTTATTTTTTTCTTTTTTATGTATTTTTTATTTATTTTTTTATTTTATTTTATTTTTATTTTATTTATTTATTTATTTTATTTTTTTTTTTTTTTTTTTTTTTTTTCCGACTGACAATACTTTTTTAAAATAAAATAAAATATTCTCTAAATAAAAAAACAATGTCCAACCCCAAAGGTTAGCTGTAATTTTTCTTTGAGTGGACACATACTTTTTAAAATAAAAATAAAATATTCTCTTAATAAAAAGAGAATGTATAGCTCCAAAGGTTAGCTCAATCGATTGAGTCCCATGATATAAGCTTCCTGCTAATGGGAGGTCATGGGTTTAATTCTCCTCAACACTCTAGTTGGGGTTAGGCTAGTCAAAAAAGCTTAAAGTGATCCCTTTTGCCTAGGATTGTTTCCGTAGACATAGAGACACATCTGGTATCCATGAACCACATTAAAAGCAAAAACAATGTCCACTTAATATATATATTATATATATATGGTTAGTTTTAATTAAAAGTATTATAAACAATTAATAATATATACCACCCTTACTATGTTTGCTTCATTAATTATTGATATTGCAACCTAGTATAAAGGAGATGTGCAAAAAAACATTTCATAGTTACTCTCAACCATAAATTAATATTTCCATATCCAGATAGAAAAAGTATTTCTATGTCCATACTATCATATTTCAATGCTCAAATAGAATAAGTAATTGAAAGTAAAATAAATCAAATAGTTCTTAAAAAAGGGAGATGTGTAATTCATTCAATTTTTAATATAAAATTGAAATGTGGCATTAAACAATAATAATAATAATAATAAATCATATGTGGATAATACATAAATATTTCAAATCCACCATTAAATAATATGGATGCGTATTTAAAAAAAATTAATAACAAAATAGCATTTTAATGTGCACCTTGTGGTCCATTCAATGTCAACTACTTCTATATTATATATGGATTTAAAAAAAGAACTATATATTATATAAAACAATTGAAAAAAATTCTTAAGGTTCAAACATTTCAACTAGTGTCACTATTTCTTCACTTATATTTTTGTGTAAAATTTGAAAAAAAAAAGTTTGCAAAGAGTTTTGATCCTTCTAACGTCTTGATCCTTGATTTTATATATATATGACACGATTGTGTAGGCTACACAACTTAAAATACTTGTCATAAAATCACTACTAGATTTGCACATTTAAAGCATTTACTACATTCTTGCACTCACTAAACCCTAGAAAATTCCACTTATCCATGGACATGAATTCTTAAAATTAACAAACCTCTAATAAATTTAGCACCACTATATTAATAAATGTAGTTGATTTATGTCAATCAATATCATTTTTCCCTTTTTAGAATCAATTTGATAAATCATTCATTTTATAAACCCTCATATTTGTATTGTACAATCTGTTATTTAATAATGTGCATGGTAATTCAGTGATTGCTTAGTTAATATTTGAAATTCCAACTATTGAAATAAAGAAAATAGCTTGAGTATGCTAATATCTTTCATTTATGACTATAAAATAAAGATTTAAAATAAAAATAAAGATTAATTTACCAACCTTCAATTAAAAAATACACTTATCAACTTGATAATTTTAAGTTCTATAGAACCAACCTCCAATAAAATAATTTCAACCTCTCAAATTAACATCTAATAAATTGATTACAATTTAACAATAAATTTACTTTCCACAATTTTTTTTTTATTTATAATTTTTTTTTTTCAATTTAAGGGGAGTTTAGGCTAGGCCAACTCGAACCTTTAATGAAAATATGTACACACAAACTTCCAATTATCGATAGTCACTGTAAATTCTGACACCTAACCAAACCACTAATAAAATAATTTCAACCTCTAAACTAGGAAGTCTATCTTTCACAAATTTATTTACAATCAAACTCGAAACTCTTTTTCCAAACTGAGCCTAGCTAAAACAGCTGAAACCCTTTTTCTTCAAGCGCTTAGCTAGATCAGCTCCAATTTAAAAACCAATCTATCAAACTCTAAAATGCTGTAACCAAAATTATAAACAATCTACGTACAACTAGCTCCCACCATGAATCCCAATCCATAAAATTTAAACTGATAATTTATAAAACTGAACCCCAGCTGATTAACAGCTGAGAAATAATCAACCTTCACTTCATACATAATCAACCAACCTTTAGCTCATAAATAATTAACCGTGAAAACGTAATCTATCTACGTTCATCCACGATTTCATTAAGGTTACCTATCTACGTTCGAACTCAGTAATGGTGACATCATCTATCTACCTTCTAATTCAGTGATGGTGTCATCATTTATGGAAGGAACCAAAGGGGCAGGCGACCGTGGCTCGTCAATGCCACTACCAGAGCTACGGGCTGCGGATACTCCCAGGTAATTACTCTCACTAGTTTTCACAAACGCTGGCTGTGTTGGATTTGGTAACGTTACAGAAGCGCTGGAGATCATTAATATAACATTAGACATGGTTGGACGGAGACCTGAATCAGCTTGCGTGCATAGAAGGGCAACCTGAATGCATCTTACAGCTTCCTCCTGCCGGCATGTTTCCGTTACTGCGGAATCAATCATATTCAGAAGACGCCCTTGCTTGTATAATCTCCATGCCTGCATTCCATCAAATATTGTAAATGCATTGTATCCGAACATCTTTATTGTGATTTATCGCAATCCACTGTTACTTATAAAGAAAAATATAAAAGAAGAATTGACGTCTTACCCATTCTAGTAGGCTTTGCATTTCATCGGGAAGATTAGCATCACTATTTTTCCTTGCACTTACAATCTCAAGGACCACCACTCCAAAACTATAAACATCAACCTTTACAGATAATTGCCCATGCATTGCATATTCTGGCGCCATGTAACCGCTGCACACTCAAAACTCTTCAAATAAGTGGGGGTGTTTGTGGCATCCGATTGCAGAAATGTTAACCGCTAACAAATTGACTATTAAGTTTTAACAAATTGCATCGAGAAGGGTAGTGGGAAATGGTCTTACTATGTCCCTGCAACTCTGGTTTGGATATGACTCTCGTCTTCAGAAAAGAGTCTTGCTAGCCCAAAGTCTGCTATCTTCGGATTCAAACTTTCATCCAGCAAAATGTTGTTTGCTTTAATGTCTCTATGAATGATACGCAAGTGTGAATCCTCATGAAGATAAAGAAGACCACGAGCTATTCCCATTATGATGTTATAGCGTTTTTGCCAATCAAGATGTCTCTTCTTCTCTGGATCTGTATTCGTATTTCACGGATAGAAAATTACAAAAACTTTTAATCATCATTCTCATTAATTTATGAAAAAATTATCATCTTTCCTTCATCCAAAGAAATTCGAAATGACATACCAAACAGGAAGGTGTCAAGACTCTTGTTTTGCAAATACTCATAAACAAGCAACCTTTCTGGTCCCTCGGCACAACACCCAAGCAGCTTTACCAGATTTCTGTGTTGAACATTGGCGACGATCTTCACTTCATTCATAAATTCTTGTTTTCCCTGTCCAGATTTTACAGACAACTTCTTCACTGCTATTGCTTTCCCTTCTCTCGTTATTCCCTAAAACAATCAGAAACGTCAACACCCCATGGGAAAACCCCTCTTCCTCTTCGTCTATGTGAAATAATATGACAAGTCATGGGTCAAGTCTTAGAAACAATAGTAGAATACGCAAATACCTTGTATACAGGGCCAAAGCCTCCTTCTCCAAGCTTTTTGTTTTTATCAAAATTATCGGTTGCTTCTCTGAGTGCTTCTAATGGGAAGCGAATTTGCTCCTGCTTCAGTAGCGTCGATTCTGGATCATTTTCATGTGTTTCTGTGTAGAGAAAAAAAATGTGAATAAAACTCTAATTTCATTACATAACATAAGCTTGAATGTTAGAAACATAGCTCAAACTGCAGATTCTACCTTCATTCTGCGCCCGGGTTACTGGCTTCCGTGAAAAGGCGGATTTCAGTTTGCTCCGCATGGCAAACAAAGAGACCATTAACGCTACAACGACGCCTCCCACAATCCCTAATATTATGGGTAATGTTTTTGAAGAGGAACTTTCTGCAGAGCAGATCGTGTATTGTTATTACAGAAAGTTCAAATTACAATCAAATTGTATAATCCCAGAAAGGGGAAAATCATAAAAGTAGATGCAGCAGAGAGAGATTACTTGACGTGGTGGATGAAGTTCCATTCGCCGGAGGAGTCTGGGCAGCTGTTGTTGGAGGGTTTGCCCTTGAGGAGTTGGAGGATGGAGGTGGAGGTGGACTAGCACTACTACCCCCTTGAGTACTAGTGTTAAAAAAAGGGTATATTTCATATCGTACCCTGCAGCTTCCCAACAGTGCTTGCGCTCCTTCATTAGCGGAACAACATTCGTAGAGGTTATTCGTTGCTAATTGTAAACAAGATCTGCAGTTGTTCAGGGATAAATCTCTCCAACATTGAACTAAACCATAAACGGTGCCATTAACAGAATATGTAGCTGATCCTTGAGCGAATCCCTTGTTTGCAAAATTGTAGGCCTCATTAGACAGGTTGAAAAGGAGATTTGACGTAGTGGTCCTGAAATCATATAGATTACTTGTGCTCATTTTATTTGTGTTAACCAGATAAGTCCCATTGGTGTCTATCTCTGAAAAGAAGCTAAAATTTTCGTATCGCAGGTAGCAGCTATCCAGCCAAACTCGACCTCCGACGTCATTTCCACAAAGTTGCAGAACGTTGTCGTATGCTTGCTGTGAACAGATTGAACAGTCTTGGCGAGATATATTACCTTGGCACTGGAGGAGGCCATAGATTCTGTTAGGACTTTCGCCATAGAAAGAAGTGTTGAACCCTGTCTGAGGTGTGTCCTTCACTAGATCACCCATTAACGTATTCAGATTGCTGGAAAATGTACTACCATCGGCGTAAGTAGAGGCATTATTGCATTTATATGAGCTAGCCTGTGATGCAACCGTAGGAAAACTAGTAATGACTAGTAAAGCGATGAAATGAAATAGCATAGCTCCTTCTTTGCTAGGGTTAACAAAGTATAAAAATATATACATATTGAACCAGACGCTCAAACTGGTAGACTCTGATAAATATGGGATTCTGATAACATTCTTGGAATTACATAATTGAAACACAAGAAACAACAGCCTGGATCGATGGGGAGGGGAAAATCATCGTATATTTGAGGGTTTCAAAGTTGACCTATCGCTCCAAATTACGGCAGTGAAGTGGGGAATGCCAAAACTAATACGTTTGGCTAAAGATGATCTAACCTTGCGTCGACTATTCTACAGTCTCTAATGCAACGTAAATAGTGTGTGTACACTGACCATTCATTTCTTCAAGACGAGGAATATGTGGGTGTAAGGTGGGGTGTGATCATAGTTAACAAAGTCCACGGAAAAGGAAATCTCTTCTCACTCCTTTATCGTAACGTCATGGTAGGTTAGGGTCATCATCCGATGGATGCTTCAAGGTTGAATTTGCTCATGACTGTAGGTTCTGCCAATCTGGTCAAGGTTGGCTATTTTCTCTGGACAAATCCAAAGTTCACACGGTGAACACTATTTTGTCCAGCTTTGGCCATCGCATCAGAACTGAAAGCTTAAGGAGTATGGTTTGGAATTGAACGAGGCAGCCCTGGTCTGTTTGGAGACCTGATTTAACCCTATATGGCTAGATTTAAGCACATGCTACAAAATACATGACATTCTACACTGCCATTAACGGAGCCAACGTTTTCATGTTATCTAGGAATGATTCGTCTCTGGGCTCCTCAGTCTCTCTCGGCATTGGCACGGGTGTTTGACACTGTAAGTGGATGCCCTCCCCTTTCATTATACGGTTTGTCACTGGTGTTTGACACTGTAACTGGATGCCTTTCCCTTTCATTATACGGTTTGTCATTTTAGAATGCGTCAAAATGTGGGGGCATAGTTCCACTTCGATAAAAAGTCATTTCACTTAATGCTTCCGGGGATTTCACTTAATATTTAAATTAAATATTACTTTTTATTTGACGATCAAATCTTGGTGTAGTATATCAAATTTCTTGTGGATTTTAAGTGAGTACACTCTTAGGTTTAGTAGAAATAATAGGGACTAAGGACAAAATTCACATCACTTTATTGTTTAGGATGATTAATTTTTCAATTAATTTTAGAATATTTAACAAAAACAAATAAACCATTTTTATATTATAAAAATATATTATTATTATTATTATACTTGCCGAAGCAGGTATATAGGGATCGATATTGTTTTGACTATGAATTAATTTCGTTTGACTTTTTAAATATCAACAGCTATTCAATACTTTAACTAAAGTTTTAGGAAAAAAAATGAATTTTTAAAATCATTTAAATATTTTTTTTGATGGTTTTCATTAGCCATTCAGCTTTGGGGTCTTATTGCAGACCTCGAACTTGCTTTTAAGGGAAGTTTGGCCTTTAACCAAAGTTTTTGGAGCATCATATTGATTTGGGTGGACTCATCTATTTACCCATTGTTTTTAAAAAACATTTGGTCAAACAAAAATTTTATCCAAAGTTTTGTTACAGAGGTCTTATTGCACGGTTTCGTTTTCAGATGTAATCGTCCCTTTTAACATATGCTAAGTTGCTAAAAGTGGGGTATTTGTTCTTTGTTTTCATCTTGGGAATCTACAATGAAAGCTATACTAGGTCTTATTGCAGGTTTTCGTTTTCAGATGTAATCATCCCTTTTAACATATGCTAAGTTGCTAAAAGCGGCCGATTTGTTCTTTGTTTTCATCTTGGGAATCTTCAATGAAAACTATACGACGATCCTAGCCTTACATTTGGAGAAACCTAAATCTAACACCTGTCACTCATTAAGGTTGGCTTGGCAACTCATTTCACGGAATAAGCTCCAGATGGCTAACATGCACAGTCTCGTATGTAGGTCAAAGCCTCACATAAGCTTGAGCTTTCAACGAAAGGTGAACATGGAACTGGAAAATAGGAAAACAGGAAAGAACAAAGGCATTAGATTGTACGGGTTGATTCCTGCAACAAACCCATACATTACATTTCAAGGTGCAGGGAAGGAATTCACGATAATTGAATGGCACAACAGAGCCAGCGACCTAGACGGGCAGCAGTTGCGTACATACCACAGAGCTTTTGTCACTCGCTAACAATTTTTCTGCTAAGAATATCAGTTTCAAGGTGCAGAATATCAGTTTCAAGGTGCAGAAATGGTTAATGGTGAATTCTAATATTTGTTATAACAACTTATTAAGTATATAATCACTTGGTTCACTTAACTCTATATTTTGACAGCCGGTAGTTTAATAATTATGTTTTTTTTTTCAGAAAGTTATAGAAATTCTGGATACATTTTGAAAAATTAAGGCAGAGGTTTTTATAAATCTAAATAAAAATTGCAAAATTCATAATTTTAGGTGTTCTTGTTGAATCCATTTTCACCATTAAAAATATGATTTAATTACTGCTTCTAATTTTTTTTTACCCTGGCTCTGGCGGCCACTCTTTAAGTGTCAGGCAATCCTCCGTGGACTACTCCTTTTGACAAAAGTGTTTTCTGATCGTAACTTTCTCTACGAACCCAACAATGTCCCATATACTGTGTTTTATGGCCTAATAAAAAATACATATCTGCTTCTCTTTTATATTTTCTGATCATATACGAAATGAATATCTGTGTGTGCACACAAACGCATCACTTTTATTAATTTTACCTCTCTTGAAATGGAGCCTCTCCTTGCACCGGATTGGTCTTTGTTACATAGTCAAAGGTTTTGAAATATTCTTCTTTTCTGCCTGATTTCTTGTTCACTTTGGCATAGGAATTATGCGTAATGTGCATTTTAATTCCATTGTACTAACTTGAACTCCTTACTAATATATGGAAAATAATCTAGTTATTTGATTTTTACACAACCTGAATTTACCTTACAATTTCATTGAACTTATTTGGTAATTTATGGAAAATAACCTAGTTATTTTATTTATGTTTACTTGAAATTTCCGAAGTTGATAAACATAAAAGAGATTAAAAGAATTAAGGTGTAAACTTCTACTAACTAAGAGCTCCAGCTTAAGATGGGTATTTGGAAGTTGAACTAATTTGGTAATATATGGAAAGAAACCTAGTTATTTTGTTTCTGTTTACTTGAAATTTCTGAAATTGATGAAACATAAACGATATTAAAATAATTAAGGTGTAAACTTCTACTAACTGAAGAAATCCAGCTTAAGATGCGTATTTGGGAGTTAAACCTCTGGGTTAAGACGGGTTTTTGGAAATTAACAACTAAAATATATGAAGGGTTCGCGCTTCAGCCATTGGACATATATGTTTACCCTCTTTTTTCATCTGCTTTACACTCTGATTTCTCTGAATATTTTTATTTTTATCTTAGTTTTTCAGGTTGTTTTTGTTTCCAACGTTTTATGAGTTTTGGAATTCCAACTATGTGTTTGTTGATGCTTCAGTGAATTTCTGATATATTTCCTGATGTTTCCAGTAAGTTTGTTTGAATACGTTCAACTTTTTTTCTGCCAGGAATATCAGTTTCAAGGTGCAGAAATGGTTAATGGTGAATTCTAATAATTGTTATAACAACTTAATTTGATTGTAAATTTCATATAAAAATAATGCTTAAATGGTGTTGTCAATGTCAATGCAGAACACTAAACGCGTCGACAAATGAACTCGTATGTGATTTACGCTGAATAATCTCTCAAAA
Organism: Pinus taeda; assembly: GCA_000404065.3. Taxonomy (NCBI): domain Eukaryota; kingdom Viridiplantae; phylum Streptophyta; class Pinopsida; order Pinales; family Pinaceae; genus Pinus; species Pinus taeda. Next base: position 3,236 of record APFE030327362.1, on the reverse strand, counting down.
ACATTGAAAAATAGTTAAAAAATAGAGAAATTGTTAAAAAATAGTTGAATTTGAAGATTTAAGATTCAATTGCGTTAAGTAAGTCATTGACGTATGACCATTTCCATAAGAAATAGTGGTAACTGAATAATTTCTCATAATTTGAAATTTGTCAAAAATTTACAATTAATAAATGGCCTTCTCTTGTTAAAATTAATGAACATTTGAATTACTGCATTTGGTATGGAGTTGTCTATAATGAGACTTTTTGGAGATTCCGGTGACGGAATCCGGCGGAAGAAATTGAGGTTAAATCTTGATTTGTTGCAGTTAAAATGGTTTTTTATATGCATATTTGGATTCAGCACCCTGAAAAACCTGTGGGACGCTTTGATTGTGCAGAAACTAGCTATGAAACTTGCGATTCCAATAAATTGCTGCTGGATTTTGACCAGAAAAACTCACATAAACGACTTCCAAAAAGTCACATTATAGAAAACTGCATTTGGTATTTAATTTACCAATTAATGTAAAAGCTAGTGTATTCACCATAAACTTTTAATGAAACTAATGAATAATTTGAATGTTCGTGTTACACAGGAACTTTTAATGATATTAACAGTTTGACATTTAATTTTACAAATTAACCTCAGTGATAGTCTCTGTGCAGCGTATTTTTTTAACTAAATTAGTTAACATTTGAATGAGTATTCTTTTTATAAGAACAAAAAACACGGGCGCTTTTTATGAAACGCTGGCGCTTAATGAGTATGATATCGTCTCATTATTAAATTTTTCAAACTTATTTTATTTTCGCTAATGATTTGATTGATTTTGATCATTACTTCAAAAGCCTCAGTAATTATATTCCATCTGATAGCGATAATATAAATTATATTACTAGCAATTGTCCCAAAAGGTACAAAGAGAGGCCGATAGGATTATTAAATTAGAATTGTTGAATTTCTCTAGAAGACCTTCTTTGGGAACAAAACTCCAGTATGTTACATAAAAAAATGTGTTCCACTCAAGGGATAAAACCCCTTTATCTCACAACAGTGATTTTGACTAATAGCCATCAGATTGCAGATGTCTGTTTGACATTGTGTGCTTGTCTCTCTGTATCATTTTTTTTCAGGAAGCTCGTTGGTGTGATAAGAAGTAATTTTGCATAAGATTTCTAAACCCACAACAGGGAGACACACAACACAGTTTTAAACTCAAGAAAACCCTCATCGTGAATAAAAAGTCCAGTACATTACATAAAAAATGTGTTCCACTCAAGGGATGAAACCCCTTTGTGTTACAATAGTGATTTCCACCAATAGCCATCAAATTACAGACGTCTGTTTGACACTTAGTACAACATGTCTCTCTGTATCTTTTTTTCCAGCAGGCTCGTTGGTGCAATGAGAAGTAATGTTGTATAAGATTTCTAAATGAAGGACAAATGGGAAGAAGACAAATAGGAAAGAATTTCCCGGTTCTTATGTTTAAACGTATCAATCTACAAGAAAAACTCGCCAATTCGAAGATTTTCCTTAATTTCAATGTAATGTGAAAAGATCTTGCTAGCTTAAATAGATTATCTAATTCATCTCTATTTACTTGTGGATTTGCGTAAGGGTTTGTATTGAAGCTTTTCATGAAAAGATATTGCTAGGTTAAATATATTATATGTTTCATCTTCCTTCACTTGTGGATTTGCGTAAGGGTTTGTATTGAAGCCTTTCATTCTCAAGATTTTTTGTTTCCATCATCTTTATTCAAAGGTTTTCGATTCAATTTCAATAAATCTTTTCACTTTCAAATGTATTAATCGACAAGTGTTTCGGATAGAAGTGACGTGATTCTTTCGCTTCTACTAACGTGTCAACAAGTTCCTTGCAAAAGGAAAACGTGGAGAATCACCGATGAGCCCAATGTCCTTGCACAATGAACTCGAAGAGTATAGAGATAACTATGCAGAATAGGAAATGGAATGTGGTAAGGTTTTGATGATGACATCCCACTCCCACTTTGTGGCCACGATCCCTGGTTGTCTTATTTATGCAGGGATTCAAGCCAACAGAGAGCATAGAGGTCGCAAGATTGAGTTCCGTGAGCCTTCCGAGCCCCATGCCTTCCTACCAGCCCAACCTTGCATCGTCGTCTTTTGCGAGCCCGACGCCTTCTTATCACCCGAGCTCGATGCCTTCCTACCAGCCCAACCCTGCATTGCCATTTTTTGTGAGCACGAATTCGGCATCATTCGAGCATGGTGGAGCATGCACGAAAAACTCTTTCATCCTGTGGCTCAAGAACCTCATGACGTCGTCGCCGACTGTGTTGATTCATGACAGGGGCTTGATCTGCGCATTGATGACCCTGCTCCTGAGCACAAAAAAGAAGCCAAAAAATTCCAATGCTCTTGACGGTGTGCTTCATTAAAAAGCTCAAAGAAAAAGGGAAGAAAGGGCAGGATGTGTGGATAAAGAATATGCCTTATAAAGGAATCACAGGAACAGTTTCAGTCTTGTGAGCCATGGTTGAGATAAGAGAAGAATAGGGGGACTTATTTGTAGGTTTTGCTTCACAGTTTTATGACCTGCACAACAACATGCAGACGCTGGTGAAGCCCACAGAGAAGAAGATCCAACCATTGAATCAGATAGAGAATTGAACGAAGATAGCCAAGCAATTTGTATTGAATGGCTAAAGCCTAACATGGCTACAGCCAGTGGTCCGAGGGTGATGCAATTGGCTCCAACAGTGAATAGCTGCATGGAACGCATGAAACTCGGTCTGGAGAAAAGAAAATCAAAGACAGGTGATTTGCAGAAGCAGAAAGATGAAGTAGCCAAGTAACTAAAGCAAGAAATACCCACCACCAGTTATCTGATCATCCCACTGTTTCAAATTATATGGTTGCTGTCAAAGTCCAAACTGCTCTTATGACATCTATGAATATATAATCTTGTCATTTTGGTTGTATTAAACCTACTCCTATGTCGTAAAGGTTAATCTGGATACTATGTTTTCAGAGCTGTTTATTTTTAGAAACTCAAATTAAATTAGCATACCGCACCATGTCAAAACAAAAGGCCACAGTAACTTAAAATATAAGTAAACAAGGCCTCTTACATATATGTAAACAAGGCCTCTTACAGACAGAACAATATATATCTGCCTGTTCCAATCCAGAATAAATAAATAAAACTAACTTGTGAATGTGTTTAGAGATGTACTTGAATTAGGAAGTACTGGACACTCTCGGC
>APFE030327360.1:0-39272 GCA_000404065.3 Pinus taeda | reverse complement strand
TCCAGAATCTCTCGACGAAGCCAAATCCTAAGCTGCTGTTTCAAAAGCCGAATCTTCAAAATCATACGCTTAGAAAATAAATTTTGTATATTCATAATAAAAAAAACCAATATATAAAAGAGTTGAGTTAAATTGTATACGAGCACAAAAACTAAGAGTGATTTATCCTATATTGATATACATATAAATCATGTAATAAGTAAATCTAACTAACATTCTGGTACACGAATACAAACTATTTTACAAAAGTAAGAGATGTTATAGGAGCAACGTAGATTTATTTTACTTTTGTTCAGGATTAAGCTATCGAGAAATCTAAAATTTAAATTTACTAACACGCAGGTCATACTTTCACCCTAATTTTTGGCCTATGATATAATAAAAAATATCACAAAATACATATAAACCCAACTTTCTATAACTTTCCATAAGCCATGCCATATCTATTAATCTAATCAGACGTTTCATCTTTTCACATTGGTTTTATCTCAATTTTCATGACTATTTAGTTTAAGCCTTTATTCAAACTAATTGTAACCAATAAAAATCATTTAAAGTAGGAATTCCATTATTTTACCAAATCAAGTCTGTCACAGTTTTCAGTCCTTTCAATTCGTAAAATATTCAGTCACTATAAATCTTTCAATAATTCACAATTCATAAAATTACACGACTTGAGAAAAAATAGAAAAATAAATTTTGTATATTCATAATAAAAAAAACCAATATATAAAAGAGTTGAGTTAAATTGTATACGAGCACAAAAACTAAGAGTGATTTATCCTATATTGATATACATATAAATCATGTAATAAGTAAATCTAACTAACATTCTGGTACATGAATACGAACTATTTTACAAAAGTAAGAGATGTTATAGGAGCAACGTAGATTTATTTTACTTTTGTTCAGGATTAAGCTATCGAGAAATCTAAAATTTAAATTTACCAACACGCAGGTCATACTTTCACCCTAATTTTTGGCCTATGATATAATAAAAAATATCACAAAATACATATAAATCCAACTTTCTATGACTTTCCATAAGCCATGCCATATCTATTAAGTTAATCAGACGTTTTATCTTTTTACATTGGTTTTATTTCAATTTCCATGACTATTTAATTTAAGCCTTTATTCATACTAATTGTAACCAGTAAAAATCAGGAATTCCATTATTTCACCAAATCAAGTCTATCACAGTTTACAGTCCTTTCAATTCGTAAAATATTCAGTCACTATAAATCTTTCAATAATTCACAATTCATAAAATTACACGACTTGAGAAAAAAATAGAAGAAAATAAATTTTGTATATTCATAGTAAAAAAAACCAATATATAAAAGAGTTGAGTTAAATTGTATACGAGCACAAAAACTAAGAGTGATTTATCCTATATTGATATACATATAAATCATGTAATAAGTAAATCTAACTAACATTCTGATACACGAATACAAACTATTTTACAAAAGTAAGAAAGAGATGTTATAAGATCAACGTAGATTTATTTTACTTTTGTTCAGGATTAAGCTATCGAGAAATCTAAAATTTAAATTTACCAACACGCAGGTCATACTTTCACCCTAATTTTTGGCCTGGGAAACCTGGCAACACCTTCGACACATAATTAAAGACCAACTTTGACAATCCTGGTAATACGCTCCGACACTTAAGAGCGACCATAGAGCTCCGAGAAACAGATTTCTAGACTTTTGTCTCGCAACCAGGTCCGGAGATGGTTTAAACCAAATTAATAGGCAGAAGCCACAGTTGGCCCTACCCAAAAATACTAAGCTAAAATCTTTTAAAGGAAACTGAAGCACCTTTCACTCTCAGCTGAGCGAGGAAAGCTTCCAAATAGGAAGATATAAACATACCCGGTTCTTTCTGAAGTCTTGAGATAGGCTTGTAAGTTGTTCTGCCTCCCAAGGCTGTGGCAGGATGCGTAGCCATTCCTCCCGTTTCTGCAAAGAAAGATTATGTATTAGCTGTAACTTAAAACCCGAAAGAGGAAAAACGATTGACACAGTAGAGAACCAACAATAAGAAGAGAGATTTAATACCTGTAACAAGAAGATGGAAACCCGGGACAGGCAGACCTTCAATCGCTTCTGAAGCCATTCTTGTCAAAAAAAAACTCACCTTTGTGCAGGTTGTGCAGGATAGTCAAGTTAGAGATAATCTATGGAATCTAAATCCAGAAGACAACACGAGTCCATAAGAATTTGAGCTTCTGTTCATAGGCAAAGAGGTTGTCCGTCTGTAATGGAAGGGTAGTATTGTGAGACCATATTGTGTCCAGCATGAAATAGGTGACTACATGCAGCTTGCCACAAAGCTATGCACGAGACAAGTGGCATATCAACCGTACTTTGGATAACATCATATTGCCCCAATATTTTTGCATCGGACAACGTGAAGGCTGCAATAAGACCCCAATTGTTTTCCCAACCAAAACTTTGCTTAAAAATTTGTTGAATGAAATGTCGAGCATTAAACTTAGGTTAAAATGCCAAAAGACTGGGAAAAAAAAGGTCAAACTATAAACTAATTCTCGGTCAGCGATCGATCGATCGCTAATAGTCCCAGGCAGGGACTAATAACTGAAGGAAATTTATTAGTAGGATGATAACTTAGAAAAAAGATAAATGAAGTAAAACAAGAAGTGGCGGGATTTGAACAGCGGATTTGTAAGAGGGTATCTGAAATGCTTTTTAATAATGTAAATGGGGACTTCTATTTTGATTATGTGAGATTGGAAGAAGATATAAATGATATAAATAAAATATTTGAATTTCCTTAATTTTATTTTATCATGATTATGGGATTGGGATATCTTTACGCCGTAAGGCGTTTCCCTTTGAAATGAATTGCCCTAGCCGCCGCCGTGTCCTATTGTTGACCGTACATTTGTGGTGTTAGACGATTGAATGAATTGTGATCGTTGATCCAAAACTGAATGAGGAAGTGGGACGGACGCACAGTGATATTCCTCGCGGAGTGACAGCTTCCAGTGAAAGAGACGGTGACGGGGCACTCACGGATTCAGAACCGATCAAAATACCATCGCGGCCAAAGTTTGTGCTGAAGCTCTTTCCCGTTTCGGTAGCAATGTTGAATCGCCTCAAAGAAAAAGCAATGGAGGATGGCAAGATCAAGAAGTGCACCAGTTTCGAAGTTGTGATCGTGCACCTGTGGAGGGCAAGAAGTCTGGTGTTGGAAATGCAGAATGATGAGATTTCCACGGTGTTGTTTCCGGTGGAATTCAGGGCCAGAATGGAGCCCCCTCTTCCCAGAGAATACGCGGGCAATGCTGTGGTACCAGGGTATGCGAGAGCAAAGGTGAAAGAGAACCGGGACGAGCAGTTCTCGACCCTGGTGCACAAGGTCCAGCAAGGGTTGTCCAAAATAGGCAACGATTATGTTAGGTCTGTGATAGATTGGCTGCAAGTCCACAAAGGGATACCGTGTGCGTTAACAACTTTTCTGTGGTTGCATGGTGGAGGTTGGGGTTAGAGGATGTGGAATATCCGTGGGGAAATCCTCTCCATCTGAACCCTGTGATGGGCCTGAGCCACTGTTCAGAACTGGTCATGCTGCTCCCCAACCCAAACCAACAGTATGGTGCAGGTGGCGGTTTCAACGTTGCCATTACTCTCCAACCTTTTCAATTCCCACGCTTCCACCAGTTGTTCCAACTTACAAAGTAACATCCCATCCATCCATTTATCCAGCGATTGACATTTGTGTTTACACTAAGTATTAGTTGTGTTCTTCTTCTTCGTATTTGATGTGTAGCATTCCTGTAAATTTGACTTGTACTCGGTAATTTTTATTCAAATAGTAGAACCATATTTTTATCTGGTTACTTTTTTTTTTCATATTCTGAACAAGGTTGGTTGGATAATTTTAAGGTTAAAATGTTAGATTATCTGAATCCAAACTTTCTTGGGTGTGTTGAGAATGCTTTGGGCATGCGAGAATGGCTGGAATCTAATGGTCACCAGTAGAACTGAGTTCCCTCTGCGAACCTGAATTTTGTTTTTGCATTCCCAGAAGCATTAGCCTGCTCACATACCCCACCCTACCAATACCAAAATCCAAACAGGATTTAGTTTTTCATTTATGTTTTTCAGGCCAAGTTTTATCCGAGTATCTTTTCTCAGCTTCCTTTGTTCAGGTAAGAGGCTACATCACATCCTGTGATTTTATGCTCCGTAATTCCTTTCTTTTAATGGTTTGTTTGCAGCGTTCAAACACTTGATTTAGCCTTTCTGTTTTTTAACCTCTATTGAATGGTTTGTAAATAGATTTTAATGATCTTCACTTATCTTTTAATGATTTGATTCCCTTTTCAATGCAATGGCTATTCACGGTTTTGACTTTGGCTTTGGTTTTTCATATCAGATACTATATCAGGTATTCCAGTGATCTCAGACCTTCAAGATTCAAGGTTTCCAGTTTGACACGCGCATTTTTGTTGACAAAATTAAGATGTTCAAGATATGAAAGATCTGTCAATGTGTGTTGAGAATGCTTTGGGCATACGAGAATGGCTAGAATCTAATGCTCACCAGTAGAACTGAGTTCCCTCTGCGAACCTGAATTTTGTTTTTGCATTCCCAGAAGCATTAGCCTGCTCGCATACCCCACCCTGCCAATACTAAAATCCAAACAGGATTTAGTTTTTCATTTATTTTTTTCAGGCCAAGTTTTATCCGAGTCTCTTTTCTCAACTTCCTCTGTTTAGGTAAGAGGTTACATCACATCCTGTGATTTTATGCTCTGTAATTTCCTTTCTTTTAATGGTTTGTTTGCAGTGTTCAAACACTTAAACACTTGATTTAGACTTTCTATTTTTTAACCTCTTTTGAATGGTTTGTAAATATCTTTTAATGATCTTCACTTATATTTTAGTGATCTGATTCCTTTTTCAATGCAGTGGCTATTGATGGTTTTGACTTTGGCTTTGGTTTTTCATATCAGATACTATATCAGGTATTCCAATGATCTCATCATATCTGAAGTAATATACCATTCTAATCTGTGTAGGACTTTATCAAAATCAATCTTGAGGATCAGATCTTCTTGGTGAATTTCTCCAACCCACTAGATAGTTTTCAAGCTTAATTTTTTTGTGGTTAATGCCTCTGCAGGAGTCTTCAATGCCCTTTGCTGAATCCAAACTTTCTTGGGTGTGTTGAAAATTCTTTCGGCATATGAAAATGGCTGGAATCTAATGGTCACCAGTAGAACTGAGTTCCCTCTGCGAACCTGAATTTTGTTTTTGCATTCCCGGAAGCATTAGCTTGCTGGCATACCCCACCCTGCCAATACCAAAATCCAAACAAGATTTAGTTTTTCATTTATGTTTTTCAAGCCAAGTTTTATCCGAGTATCTTTTCTCAGCTTCCTCTGTTGAGGTAAGAGGCTACATCACATCCTGTGATTTTATGCTCCGTAATTTCCTTTCTTTTAATGGTTTGTTTGCAACGTTCAAACACTGGATTTAGACTTTCTGTTTTTTAACCTCTTTTGAATGGTTTGTAAATATATTTTAATTATCTTCACTTATCTTTTAATGATCTAATTCCTTTTTCAATGCACTGGCTATTGACAGTTTTGACTTTGGCTTTGGTTTTGACTTTGGCTTGAGTCTCCAACATTATGATCTCAGTCATTTTTTCAGATCCTGTAGTCTCTCATCGTTTTTCAATATTTCTGTTTCCTGATCATATATCTTTATATTTCTGATTGTGGTGCACAACATTCCCCTGGAGGGAGTATTCATGGAAGGAGGCCTACCCCCGACTTCCTACAATGTTGTCCTTCCAGACTAGAACTACTGTGGGGAGATAAAAGTTGGCCTCACATTCACTATTAAGGTAGATTCTATATATGCAGAGGCTCTTTATATCAGAAACATTTTTTTGAATGATAATAGGATGGATTCATATTAGCTCTGGATATTGACCAATCACTGTAAATTTCATTTTCAAATTTTGTTTTACAGATGTAAGAAGATAATTTCAATAAAAGGTTTAAACTTATTCCTTCTAGATATTTTAAAGTTAAATATCTTTTCAGAATTTAATGGATTTAAAGATATAAAGGATCTATGGATATAAAGGATGTATTGTAGATTTTGAGAATATTCAAGATATATGAATAATAGAATTTGAAAATCTTAGGGAGCAATACAAAGTTTAAACTTTAAAGTTAAATACTTTTCTAGAATTTCATGGATCCATGAATATGGTAGGTTTCGAGTATATTCAAGATCCATGAATATTGTAGAATATGAGAATCTTAGAGAGATTACAAATAAGATTAAGGTGAAACAGGTCAAACAAATTGACCAGGCACATTCTATCATATTCTCAAATTCTAAAATATTCCCAGAATTTATTATCAAATTAATTTCGATTCCATAACCCTAACATGTAATTGTGTTTTTCATATAAATTCCCATCAAATTACTTCAATCCTATGAACTTAAATATGTTTTTTCATATTATGGTGATTGGAAATTGCAGGAAGAAGAAGATTGCTGTGAGGAAGCAGCAACGGAGGAGGTCGGAGGCTGGAAAGAAAGCTCCTACTGACCATTCCTTTCAATTGTTATGTTCAGTAGGTCACATAACATAGAAAACCTTCAAAGAAATCGAATGTACTGTCGCATCAAACACAAGAAATTCTGAAATAGTGTTCATTGGGAGTATATCATTATGAAATAATGTTTATTCAGAATATATCTGCATCTTTCCTCGCCTATGGCTCTCTTTTAGTGTCGCATCTAACACATAAATTTTGAAATAGTGTATCCACATCGTTCCTAGACTATGACTCTTTTTGTGTGGTTTGATGTTTATCTTTTCTACCAATCATTGAAACTCTTCATGGAAACGTTGTGATTTCTCTTGTGATTTCTTAGAGACTATACAGAATGGATTTCCGCACTTTATGCCTTACAGCGTTTTCTTTGCAACATCTGGTGCAAATGCTAGTTTTAACATTTCACTGTTGTTTATGATTTTATAAGCTTTGTATAACGTTGATCAGTGTGTGCATGTTTCAGGATAGAGTAGACAGCCCGGGCATTTGCATATAATTTTCACAATAACTAGTGATATGGAATTGATCCTCTGCTGACTTTGTTTTTCTTAGTTTCTTTTAATTCCAATTTTGTTTTGTTGAGTTCATTTTTGTTCATTTGCTTTGTTAAGTTAGTTAGAATTCAACTTGCTCATTTCATTGACAGTTACCTCCGAAAGCCATAGCGAGACTAATTGGTGAGGGATTGCAATATGAATGTTGTGATTTGATTTTAGTTTACTTTTCTGCAATTAGATAATTGGATTGCTCATTTCATTGACAGTTACCTCCGAAAGCCATAGCGATACTAACTGGCGAGGGATTGAAATATGAATGTTGTGATTTGATTTTAGTTTACTTTTCTACAATTAGACAATTGGATTTCTCATTTCATTGATAGTTACCTCCGAAAGCCATAGCGAGACTAACTCGCGAGGGATTGAAATATGAATGTTGTGATTTGATTTTAGTTTACTTTTCTGCAATTAGATAATTGGATTGCTCATTTCATTGACGATTACCTCTGAAAGCCATAGCGAGACTAACTGGCGAGGGATTGAACATGGATGATGTAATTTGATTTTAGTTTTACTTTCTTTTCTATCTTTGATTTCCTTGAGTGCAGTAGCTTAAATAAATTTTCTATATTTAGACAGCAACAGAGATGATAGTTTCATAATTAGTAGTTCATTACTTGTTTTAATTAGCAGCATCTTTTCATTCTTGATTCAAGTGTTATTTTTCACTAGTATGTTCATAGACCTTCTGAAGTGTTAAGTTTTGGGAACCCTTACAAAGGATATAATTTCCTTAAAACTTATAACCAAACTTGCCTTCTAGAAATTTAGGAATAGGAATTCCATAAACAAAGATAAAAACCCCGAAAACAACATAAAAATCAAAAATGACAAAAGTAGGAAATACGTTATCTTGCACAGATAGTGCGCCACACTTCATCAGCTTACGAATGCCGGATTGACAATTAATGTAGCAATTTAGGACACACTAAATTGACCAAACAATAATCATGATCCATGATGACCCTGTCAGGCACGACATATATACATACATACATGTATACATATATAAACATCAACATAATCATGATAATAACATAATTACCAGATAACATAAGGTCAAGGTTAAGAGAAATCCCTTTATCTATGCACACCATGCACAAAAATTAGAACAATTGTTCCCAACATAGCCAAGGCATCTGACACCTCATATCCATTTACTTCACCTTTCTTGTTACCTTTCTAATGATTGTCTTGCCACCATCCATTTACACTAATGGACCCAACCAACTTAATTGACCATCATATTCTTGCCTTCATCTACCCTTATACATGCATTGAGCTTCATCTAGGTCTTACCTTACCTGTCGAGTACCACACAACTCCCCCCGAACTCCATTAACTTCCTCCTTCTCCAATCAATTCTCAAGACTCTAAAAAAATAAAGGCAAGATCGAGAAGCAAACAAGAGAAAAACCATGGAAAACCAACAACAATACAACACCATGAACAAAGTGGCATGGACATGCACAAGATGCAAACAAAACTACAATCAAGCACAACAAATCACCAAAATACCAAAAGCACAAGATTAACAACAGGTGCCATGACTCAATCCCCATGGTTCCTAGTGCTTCCAAGGGAATTCAACATGAGCCTTCTTCAATATTTCATGGCAATCTCTTTTGTCATGAAATCCCGTATATAATACTTCCATTAACACATGAATGTTAGTGGATACATAAACATAAAAATACACCGATTAACTAACATTGTTGTGCCAAGCAAGTTGTCTTGGAACTGAACACATCCACACCATCTCTCAAGTGACTCCAATTCCATTGACATATCTACCTATAACTAGACACGAGCTGCTATACCTTTCAGATACATGTGCATGAATATAGTACATATCCACATAATTTCAAACAAAATCAAGGTTAAGAAGACTTCCTGTATACAAAGTGTTATCCTCCACAACGTCCAAAGGCTGATAAGGGAGATTGAAGGAGGTAACCTCAAACCAATTGGGTTCAAAATTTATCCCTGCTAAACCAAAGAGGGGTCTCTCTATGAATTCACAGCCAATGAAGACCGAAATGGGAAAATATTTTAGGCTATATATGCTAGGCCAGGGAGACTCCACCACCTTTTTTACCTTCCTCGATGTAGGTCACTTGCACACATAACTCACCTAGGTTAGATGGCTTCAACAAAAAAATAGTATTGTGAATATAACCGTGCAAGCTACCAATGTATTTCAAGAGAGTCTCTTGTGTATGCAGTGGAATGCTTAAAGTTAATTCCTTTTTTCCTAAACTCCTTTGTAAATTTTTTAGACTTTGGCCTTTACACTTTCATAAAGTTTTACATTCGATAATTTCCTTCTAGTTATGTTCCAAGCAATAAAAGAACTTGTTCAATGTTGAGGTGAACTCATACCATGAGGAAAGAGTTGTACCTTCCCTAAGCCTATTTTCCCACCAAATTACTATAGTAACTTTGAATCAAACATAGGCCAACTAAATTTTTACCTCATATTGAAAAAAAAATTGCACAGAATAAAAGACTTCCATTTGGTGAATCCAATTATTAATTCTTTCAACATTGAGCCATCATAGATTGGCAAGTCAAATGTTACATCAAAATTGACTAATGGCTTCTTTGAAGTAGATTTTACATGATAAAATGGAGGTGGAGAATGAGGAGGATAGTGAGAATAATGAGGCCTTGAAGAAGGAGGAGAATGAGGAGGATTGTTTTTCAAATCACCATCATTTCCTTCATCTTTTTATTTCTTCAACGAGCTTCCTTCTCTAAGTTTCTTCCATTCCCGATATAATTCTTATACATTGACCTTCATCACCATGAAAGATTCATGAAATTATATTTCAAAAAGAAAAGGATCCTCCTCTCTATTAATTATTCTAATGGCTAGATTGTTCTATGTTGTAGATAATTTCATTTTAATATTTTCCATCATTTGCATATCTCATTCACCCCATAACATACTAACATGATTAACAATTATGTAGAAATAACAATAACATCAACATTGCAACAGAACACAAAAGAACAATAGATGAAAAACATGCACAACGGGGACACTAGGATTTAGGTGAGAGACCAAGGAAAAACAAAACAAAGGGGAAAACCCAACCAAATTATTCTTCTATTAGATATTCATCAATTGTTCAACTGAGATACAAAGTACATCTATAGTTAGATACATCAATACATTAGGAATTATTGATCTGTAATGGAGCATATTAGTATTGTTGTGCTAATTCCCCATTCAGAATAAAACCCAATATGCTTATAATTTTCTTTTCAAGTGGTTAAGGATTCAATACTTTTTCTTAAAAAATTATTCAAGTTGGTATTCAAGTTAGGATTCAATACTAGATTTTCTTCTTGAAAGAAAGATTTAATTGTTTGCAAGTTTATGTCATACTTACAAGGTTAAAGCTCAAAATAGGTGAAGGAAAGTTGGTTGAAACCCATTATTTTTGTCAAGTGTAATAAGGGAAAGGTTTCCAAAGTCTTCTACATTAGTACATTCTCAAGTTGCAAAAGTTGCAGTTGAGACTCCAACATGAGTACAACCTCAAGTTGCATTTATCTCTCCAGAGATCATGTCTCATGAAGGAGAACCTATCATGACATAAGATGAGAAGACCTTCAGAAAGGCTTTCCTTGATATGACAAAGATCGTGAAGGTCCTCTATGGAAAGAGAAACAACAGGTTGCAAGGAGAATTTTCCAAGCCTCCCAATGGAGAAGGCTCTTCTGGAGCAGGTAATGGAAAAGAAGGGAATGGAAAAGGAGATACAGGAAATGGAGGTAATGGGAATGGAGGCAAAACTCCACCATCTCCACCATTTTGTTCATCTTCTCCGTCAAAATCATCTTCACACTCTTCCATTAATACCACCGCTACTCATACTCATCATCATTCTTTGAAAGGAACTATTAAATCACCTTTTCTAAAGTTTGATGTTAAATTCGAGTTTCCTATGTACAATGGTGAAGTTAATGCAGAGAAGTTGGATAACTAGATTTTCAGTTGGAGGTGTCTTGTAAAATTCAAAACCTTCAAGAGGATGATATCAAAATTCAGTTGGCTTCATTGAGAATGGAGGGTGAAGCACTTGTATGGTTGGAAGCAAGGATTCAAGATGAGATCAAAAAGCATGGTAAGATCTCTATACTTGGTCTGATTTCATTGCTGCTATAAAAAGACAGTTCTACCCTTTAGCTCATATATAGAAAGCAATTATGAATTGGAAAAATTTTAGATAGTTGAAAGGTCAAAATGTGCAAGAGTATACTCAAGATTTTAAGAAAAGAGCTCTTATGCTAGGAGTAGACTTACAGTCACAAGATACCTTGCTAAAATACATACAAGGGTTGTATAGTTATCTTCAACATACAATTCTTATGTTTAGTCCCATGAATCTTGATGAGGTCTATATTCAAGCTACACACCTCGAAGCAAGAGGGAAAAATATACTAGAAGAAGGTAAGAAGAAGACATTTCAGAGTAGTGAAAAAGGGAAGAAATTTAAAGGAAAGCAGAACAAAATTACTTCGGTTAAGAAAGAAGGGTAGAAACCCATGTGCAAGAATTGTTCCAAGGAGGGACATGATGAAGCAGATTGCTGGAAGCTTCATCCCGAATTATAACCAAAGAAATTTAACAATAAATGGAAACAAAGGACAAATGCTATTCCACAACAAGACTTGGGTTCCGACTCAGGAGATGAAACAAAAATCACAACCATAGTCATCAAAGGAAAAGCCATGGAAAAAGAAAGAAAATAGGTAGTTGTAGCAAGCACCATCATAGAAAATAACTCCCAGAACAATTTAAATGAGGAAAATAGAATCGAGTTGTTCAATATCCGAGTTATTTCCAAACATACAAAAATCGATACGCTATCTAACAGTGGATCTCAAGCCAACTTAATTTCTACATATTTGGTCAAGAAATTTAATATGGAAACCATGCCTCATCATAAACTGTATCTGTTGGGTTGGATAACCAAGGATGCCAATTTGCAGTTCACATGAAATGCATTTTCAAGTTTGCAATCATTGCCAATTTCATTGATGAAGTTAAATTAGACGTTGTGCCATTGGATATTTCAGAAATTGTGTTGGGAAGCCTATATCTGTATGACAGGAAAGTAGTTTTCCACATATTTGAGAAAAAATATCATTTGTTCAAATACGGAGTGGAGTACATTGTGAGAGCCTATCGTAGGAAACTAAATATGTCTTTAGCAAGTGAAGGGAAATGAGGCATCTGGTCAATTCCAAAAAGAGTTTCATTCTCCTTATGATCAAGAAGAAGAATGACACGGAGCGGGAATCCTTTGTAGGCTGTAATGTGAAGCAAAAAGTTGAATTGGTTGATGTGGTCAATCAATATGGAGCCATGTTTCAAGAACCAAAAGAATTTCCACACAAAATTCGGCTACAGTAGGACTGTCTACACCCAAACATTGGTTTGTATTGAATGTCAATTCTGGAAAGCATAGAAATTAAGAAACAAGTCCAGTAATTGTTAGATAAAGGAGTAGTTCATCCCTCTACTTCGCTATGTGTTTCACCAATTGTATTAGTACCTAAGAAACATGGAACCTGGCGCATGTGTGTAGATTATTGAGTTTTAAATAAGATTACAATAAATATTCGATACCCACTTCCCAGAATAGATGACTTTCTAGATCAATTGAAAAATAAAAATTATTTCACTAAATTATACTTGAAAAGAAAATAATAAGCATCTTGGGCTGTAATCTGAACGGTGAATTAGCATAGCAATACTGATCTACTCCATTACAGATCAATTATATGGCTAATCAATGTCATTTCACAACTTCATTTCTAAACTGAACGAGATAATTCCAAAAGGTTTCCTGCCATATAAGTTTACTGCTATACAAAATCATTGACATCACATTCATCAAGTTCAAAAGGTAAGTGACCTACATGTAGATTACTATTTTGTACCAAAGTGACATAAATGGTATTTCCATATAAGGTCATTGTCATAATAGCTCACTGCCATGTCTAGGGTTACTCTCATTGTCATTGTCATCCATCTCTGTCATATCAAAAATATTTCCATATAGTATCACTTCCATCATATATCATGGTTACTACCTTATAGATCATAGAATCATTGTCAACTCAAGATCAATGTTATGGCTCAAGATAATAGAGTCATTGCTATGATATATCTATGTACTATCATCAGGTTATTGTCATTCAAGGTTACTGCCATATCCTATTATCCAGATTACTGCTATATCATTGCAATGTCATGGTTATGTAAAGGTTCAATGTTGTGCCATCCATTAAGATTATGATTTCACTGTCATCATAAGTAAGTATGTGAATTCCTGAGCCATAGACATAAGAATAGAGACATATATGAGCCACATAGAGATTGCAAGCTTATACAAAAAAGTGAGCTACCACAGAGATGTAACAAAGAGCTTAAATTCAAACCCATAATGAATTAATGTGAACCATAACATGTGCCAAAAATAAAAGTAAATTCGAACCGTTTTAATTACTAAGCGAGCCATCATAGAAGAAAAACATAATAGAAATAAGTCATTGTATCCTGTAGTGTACTATTAACCCACCGAATATATCAAGCATAGTTATAGCAAGACAAATTAGAGAATCATAGAAAATACATAACATAAGTTTGAACCATGGAAATATGAGAGCCACAAGCCAAAGAAATAGCACACAAAGTGAACCATACCAATGTTAAGGAAGCGAGCCACTATAGAATGAGAATGTGCCACTATGATCAACAGTGACTCTATATAACTTATGATTGCGAGCCACAAGTCCCTATGCATGCCACTGAATGAAATAAGGTTGAGCCAACAAAAAGACGTAGTTCCACAAAAAGATATACGTCACATGTAGAACTTTTCACCCCACAAATATATAGATGTCATCTAAATTCGTCCAACCGCAGAGAGATAGATGCCATGTAAATTCATCCAACCACACAGATATAAATGTCATGTAAATTCATCCAACCATACAAAGATAGATTCCATATAAATTTGTAAAACCACAGAGATATAAATTCCATGTAAATTTGTCCAACTATAGAGATATAAATACCATGTAAATTCCTCCAACCATGGAGATATAGATACCATGTAAATTTGTCCAGCCACAGAGATAAAAATGCCATGTAAATTCATTCAACCACATAGAGATAGATGCGATGTAAATTCATCCAACCACAAAGATATAAATGCCACATAAAGATAGTGCAAAAAATAATGATACGAATAATCCACATGAGTGTCCAATATATAGGAAATTCAATAGGTTGAAGGGTGCATACATCTACTAAGCCAACTTGAGTCTTTAGGGATGACTTGACCAAAGTCTTGGAGGGGAAATTTAAATATTCTTATAATAACATTTTGTCAAATTTAAGTAATAAAAATCATATTTCTTTTTTTCCAATTTGACTTCTTCTTTCACCAAATTTTAATTAAGCTTGGGGTATAATGGGTTTCCTTTGGAGAAACAGGGTTTCTTGTGGGGAAATTCATCCTGAAGTTGTCCAATCCTTAATACTCTTCTTGGTGTGACAACATTTTTCCTCTTCGGATGAAGATTATCGATCCAATTTCTAGTTTTCCTTTTTCAAATTTTCCTTCACCTCACTTGAGTTATCTTTCGTTATCATGCACACTCATAAACCAATATCATACTACTCTGATACCACTTGATCCAAGGTCTTAAAAGAACTTGGTTTGTAGAATAAATTAAATTGTGAATTATTAAACTTAAGCCATCCTAATGTGTGAATGCAATTAAATTAAATCAAGTGTAAATGACATCAATCAAGCTACAATGAGAAGAAATCTAGAATATAGAGAAGAAGATGAAACTGGAATTACAACCAACTAATAATGAAGTTCATCCAATGTGGACTACATCTTCAAGTCCCACCTCCAAGGGAATGGCCTCGCTTATTAAATTCTAAAAAACTGAAATTACATCAACATAAAGACCACATGGGATTCACTGGGGGAGGAATACCATACCATGTTCCTTCATATTCGAGGATATATAATGAGGAAAAAATGATATAATATATTGAACGTAAAATATGGGGTAAACGGTTTTTATATGTTGTGCATTAAAAGTGGAGCTCAAAGTTAATGAAAAAGTACAAAGGGGTATAAAAAATGTTAATGAAAAAAATGGATACCTACAATATCTAATGAAAGTAGGGCTTTTTTGAGTTGCTAAGGTGCATTGGGTTTTTGTTGGTACGGGGTTAAATAAAGTGATTTTTAGAGGTATTTTTTAATATCTAGTCAAATTAAGGGTAATTTTTAGTATTCCACGAACACACTTGCTACATCAAAGGTTCATTGAATGAAGCCCCTATGAGAAAAACTCCCAAAATCTACAACAAAATGATCTCCTTGGCTACTAAATAGTGCTTTAAAAATACCATTCGACATATTCCTTGGTTGCTACAAAATCAAGCTCCAAAACTCCTTTATTTACAAAATTTTGTAAGCAAACAATATGTGTAACATGTCTTGGTTCTGTAAATATACTAGAAATACACATGTGGTACTATGGCATAATGTTTCGATATATAAAAAATTGAAGGGAAAATATTGGGGATCAAGCCCTTAGGCATTATGATTATATACAAATATGATAAAACAAAACAATACCCAAGTGGTGCATTGCTTAAAATTTGCCATATAAAATATTTCTATATTAAACACTACAATGTTGTAGCCCATCCACAACATGGCATAGTAGTTGAATGGTTAACCCATGAGCTCGATTTATTTCTTTGTCATTGTTATAGTATGTTAAATGGATAATCCTTAGTGGAGTTTACAACATAATTTTCGTGGGCGTATGGCTGATATAGCCATTCGGTTGGAAGGAGGTCAAATTTTTCACGCCCATCGACCCATTTTAGACCAACATGTATCCTCCAAACAACTTCCATATCCACTAAATTTCTTCACTTCCGTTTGGAGCTTTTTGGGCCCTCTGGGGATTTCCAGGCGATAGCCTTCGATTGGCCCACACTGCATCAACTACCAACAAAGCACCTCGTCACTACCATCTCATGCCACGTGTCTTCTAGAAATGATGCCACATCATCACATACCATATCATATTGATGTTACATGTTAATTATTGGTCTACCACATGTCATCTATGTAGGACGCCACCTATCCTCAAACGTAGTGGCAGGTGTCCTAATGACTTAGATGCCATATCACCTGTGAACTTAGGATCTTCAATTCCACATCATTGTATGAACCTATCACATAGTTTCTCAAGGCGTTACCACATCATCATACATACCTACCACATAAGAATATATGCAATGCCATTTCACACCTTTTAGTGTTTCCACATGGCAGCTATGTCCAAGTTTTTCCTATTTCACAGACTTTAGAACATGATAACTTTCACATATGAAGTTTATATTTTCCCCTTCAAGTTGCATTAGCATCATATCATCTAGATATTCAACCTCAACATGGTGCTACTTTTATTGGATTTTGGACACTTTGAAGTTGAGGCATTTTTGGATCCTCCCATATCAAATTCTCACTTTTTAAGAATAAACACAATAGATAGGGTCAACTATCAAGCACTGAATTCTAGTTTGGATCTCTGCAATTTTTTATCTCATTGTTAGACCTACTAAAACCATCTTCACCTTTCCTCCTTTGACATATCTTCAAAGGAAATTACTCTTATGGCACATCATGCTCCTTGGGTAGGTTAACTCAGCTCCACATTGTGTCTTCAATCTTCTTAGAAAATCATGTCTTAAAGAGTTCCCCTTTTGCAAATTTTGGCCTTAGTTTTTTGTGCCAAAAAATGATGTTCTTCAAACCATAATGTTTATCCTAAGAGAATAAAATTCTCCAAAACATGTACATCTTACTGGTGTGTTTTGAAATATTTAGCAGCAATTGGTGCACATATGAAAATTTCAACTACAACTCATCCTTGGCAATATTAAGCACATTGTTTTAAAAATGTTGATATATTAGGTATTGTGTGTTCCCACAAATTACACATTTCACAGTCTTCTTCTTTATTTAACTATTAAGGTGAATATATGGTGCTTAAATCTTTTATGTTTTCCCCATAAATTGACCTTGAAGAATTTATTTATCACGTCCTACAAGAAAGAAATTTATAACAATGAATATTGAGTCCATAGTTTTGCATGCTCACCATCTACTTTGTTGATGGCGTAATAATAAATCTCATAGTGGTACAGGTTTATGCTAGCCCAAGCCTCACATTGAACAACATATCTCTTCCGTGTCCTATCATTTCCATCCTACGCTCAACTATCCCAATGAGAAGAATAATCATTGTATATCTCAATATAAGACCATATGAACATCAAAATAACCTATAGGAATTTGAATCATGTGAGTCTCCATGAATATCATGTTAATTCTCAAATTTATTCTACAAATTTGTTGCATGGAAATCTAAATAGGTTGTAATATCCTAAGCATTAACCATGAGGAAAACTATTTACAATCCAAATAAAAAAATACCATGATGCCAAAATGATTTTGGATGTCAACTATATAGTGACACTGATATTTTGTCTTATTAAAATACCACACAGCATATCGTATCATTGACTGTATTGTATGGGTTTAATGCATTTTCTACTTGAACTTTGTTAAATTACACTTAGCTATCCATGGACCCAGAAGCATCGAAAGCACTAAAACTTGAAGTCCAATGGACATCTCATGATCCAAACCTATTCGCAGGTGTTGCAAGTGATCATAGAGCTAGATTTCCTGAAGATAACATGAGACAACAACACGAAGTGCATTTAAATCCACGTCAGATATCATAGGCATCTCTATGATGTTACAATCGAAATAGGCCACTTATAGAAGCACTACTTGTGATCCAAACTAATATTTATGGAAATGATATGGTTAGAGAAGGACATGGAGCATTGAATTCAACACATTGGTACTTCTCATGCAACTTCACCCAATGTAAATATTCATGTGCTATCTGTTCAAACTAAATTTGATGCACTATTTTTTCTAAATCTCTTACTCTTATTGCTAGAATGATGAATCCACCTACAATTGAAGAACCTTTTCTGCTACCAAATTAGAAAAATAAAGGAAACACAAAAATGATTGAACTATCTCACTATTATATTTTATTGATAGAAGCCACACAATTAACACATAATAGAGTCTCTTTTTATAGTTATTGATCAATGGACTAGATAAACAAAAAAAATTCGTAGAAGATGATGATGCTTATGTAGCTAAAATTAACTCTTACATTGGAAACAAACAATTTTTTAGAAGACTAGATTAGAACTATGACAATATAGAAGTTAAGACATAATAGAATCTCGTTTTATAGTTATGGGATCAATGGACTAGATAATAAGAAAAAAAAAAAAAAACTAGAAGATGATGATGCTTATGTAGCTAGAATTAACTCTTACATTGGAAACAAACAACTTTTTAGAAGACTAGATTAGAACTATGACAATATAGAAGAATGCATTGGAACAATATATTCCTCCCATTAACTCTAACAATATATTATATATAGTTATTATGTTGATAGACATGTCTATTTTGGAATAGGGCTTCCAAAAGTTTAATTTAATTATTAATAATTATCAAGTGGATGGTAGGGATTTAACCTCCACATTATATTCTATAATATTCTTAGTAGTATTCACAAATTAAAGGCTGAAATTTATCTTCAAAATATTTATTTCTTTTCATTCCTTTTAATTAAATTGACTAGTTAGAAAAAATATGAAATGAAAAATTCATATGAAATGAGTTATTTTTAACTTATTATATTATTTTTTATTGATAATAATAATAAATTTATAATCTAGTTAATTTTTATGTGTTTTTTTAAACAATGTAAAGTGTATCATAAAATAAGTGGGAATGTACTATCCATTTGATTTTTATAAGTACCTTAGTAATTAATCAATTTAATCATTTTCATTATTTATTATACAAATATTTAAATATATACTTAACTATGATATGATAAAAAGAATTGGACTTTTTTTTTAATATTCCAAAAAGACATCAAATATTTTCTTAACCATATCTAATAATCTAATTATCCAGGATAATGTATTTTTCATTGTAATTGGACTTGTTTTGGAAACATCTAGGCGAATTTTATGCTTGTAGCATACATTTGAGGGGAAACGTTATATGCTCAACTCAATTGGGGACACAACAATTCCTCTACCTGTCAAGGAAATCAATGGATTTCTTCTGGTGTTTAGGCACTATTGGTAGGGAAGAACATGTTCTATGTAGTAGGGTTACAGTGCACAGATCATTTGAGGTTTTCGTTGAAATTACATCTTCAGATATTGAGCTCCCCTTGTTCATCAACACCCTTCCACTGGAAGAAGATTGCAGTTGGCTCTTGTAACAATGATCTTGAAGAAAAGTGTAAGGATGTGTCACTAGAAGAGTTATCTACCTCTACTCAAGGTAACTCTAATTATTTCTTGGCTATCAATTCCACTACTGGTTGGTAATATTCATAATCATTGAATTTTGTATGTTGCACTTGATTTAGTAAAATTGTGTTTGACTCGCTATTTTGTTGTAAATGAAATAATTGGATTGTATGTGAGTTGGGCTGAAGACCAGGGGGAGGCTCTTTCACTATCTCATTTACTATTTTGGTATTTGTGTGGAGTCTTAAAGTAAGGCTCTATTGAAAAAGTTGGTAGTCAAAAGGCCCGAGTATTATTTTATTTTTCAACATTTAAATCCTAGTCATGTTATATCTATTATTTCACTCTCAATCTAGGGTTCTATGCATGATGTCTCAAAGAGAGCTCACACTATCATTGTCTCAACCCAAGTTATTTGGTACTGCTTCACTAAGAGTTTCAGGCCCAACATTTGTACAATTTTCTTCTTGTAATTGTCTATAGTGTAAAGATAGATTGACCTCTAGCTTGTGGCCCTTCTCACACTAGGAATCTTCACAAACTTTGTGTATTTACAAGTGGGTTTTGGAGAGAGTCTTTCTCTCTATTAGTTGACTCATGGATAACATTAAACAAGTGTACAGTGGAATATTGGTTAGATGTTTTTGGTTGGAAGTTTCCTTCATCAAGTTCCAAGTGGAAAACGCCACCTTTTGGTGGCGAGTGTTCGAGATGGTAGGCCAAGGGTGTTTCTTAGTTGGGAGTTAATATCTATTGAGTGACCCACGTCGGTGATTTTTCTAGTATCATTCTATACTTTCGTTGGCCAATTAAAATGCAAAGGAAAAAAATGAAGATTTGTAAAAGGGAAATGGGGTGGTGGATGAGGCCCTAAAGGCCAGAACCAAGATCAAGATCATGTTAGAAAGGTGGAAAAATCTTTTCAACTAATAATCTTATAGAAATTAGATATGAGATGCAACACTTAGAGACAACGAACTCCAGTGATTAGCATGCACTATCATATTATGATCTACTAGAGGAATTTGGGCAGTTAATTACATATACAAGTCATACTAGGGGTTGTCGCAAGAAATATTTTCAGTTATTCCTATATTATAAAATGAAGACTTTAATGGGTAGAATTCTAATGGAAAGAGAGGTTGATCAATATGTCATATTTCATTCTTTACAACATGTGTTTTCACATGGAGAGAATGGAAACTGAGTGGCTAAGATCAAGCAACACATCCCATGTTTAACATCTTCACCTACACCTCTAAGTTCTAGTGCTTTAGGCCCTAAACCTATTAGTGTTGGATTGTTCCTGTTAGTGATAATATGGATGAAATTTTGTAACATTAGTAAAATGGTATTACAAGTAATTCTTCCATGTTTTCTATGTGTTGTGAGTTAGCACTAGGAGTTTCCAAGCATCAGTCTATAAGTTGTTGATTCCTATGTTATGATTTGGAATCATAATCTAGATGTGTTGAAGTCAGTGTGCTATGTCCTATATATTGGTAACTAATATGATCAAAGAAATATTGAAATGTGTGTTTTGTGTGTGCAATCATTCTCATCTCTCATTTTCTAACATGGTATTAGATCTGTTGCTAGATTGACTCCCTCAAGGGAGGTCCAAGAAGATGCGAGGGGGCCTAAGTTCTAATGTTTATGTACATATTAGTATAGATATGTGAGAGTTTATTTTTAGTGTGTGAGATTTCCTTTTTTGTGAGCTAGTGTGTAGATCTAAATTGATTTGTGGAGTATGATTATTTACTGAAGAGTTCTATTGTGGAGGTTTCTGATATCTATAGATCTGAGTGTAAGATCACTAAACTTGTGAGATTCATATTGGTGTTTTTTTTATTGTGGGATAGGTTGCTTGAGGAGCGACTACAACTTGGGAAGACTGTGTGAGTTGTCAGGATCTTCTTGTTTTGAGGCAAAGTTAAGGGGATTTTATTTTTTTGAACTTCGTCCTTCATTAGGAGATCTACGACTAGTGAGATCTGAAAGGTATGTTTAACTATTGTCTAGCCTTCCTCTGGGCATTTTGTTAAAACTTCCCCTCCACTCATTATGTCAAATCGAATGTTGTGCATCTATCACCATATTTCAGCATAATGGATTTATTTTTCTTATTGTCAAAACAAATGAATGTTATTTTCTATGGACTTGATCCATCTTTCTAATGAATATTCACCTCAGCACCAACAAGCATGGAAAATTTTGGGGGCTAATATTCGCCCAGTGGGCTAATTTTCCATGATTTTTCCACAAAAAAAGATTCGTCGATTTCCAATTTTTATAAAAGATGATTCACCCAAATTTGAGAATATATAACTATTTTACCTTAAAAATCACCAACATTATATAGAGACTATATACAAAATCATTATAAATTTGAATAATTTTACAAATATATCAATAAATATTTTATAGTTTGCATATTATGGATTAGTGAGATTCGCCAATGTTTTTAAACTTCAAGAAAAATTTCCATCCTTAAATTTTCTCTGCTAACAAGGCCCACATAACACCAAATTTTATTCAATCATAGAGAGGGACACAAAAGCCAAAGTGTGAATAAATGCAGTCATGAGTTAGCTTCTCAAGTCACATTGATCTACGAAAAAAAAAAAAAAATAATAATATATAAATAATAATATAAATAATAAAAATAAAAAAATTAAAATAAAATAAATAAAATAAAAATAAAATAAAATAAAAATAAAAATAAAATAAAAAAAATAAAAAATAAAAAATAGGATATCATCATTGCAGTTAAGGTCTCTTTGTTATGTTCTACATCCAAAGGTTTGGTTGTCTACCCCGCCTCATTCACCACAACAAGAAAACTATGATAGTATTTCTTTCAAGATCTAGTGGAGCAATTTGATAATGTGATAATATCGTATTCTAACTCATAAATTATCATATAAGTATATATTGGCGCTTGAATCCTCTATTTTAGCCTCAATTTTATTTGAAAATCACAGTGGAGGTAAGGGACTATGTGCTACGGGAGGCTAGAATTAGGCTCGATGTCTTCAATACCATGGGCAAGGTGGCTTATGCCTATGACCATGTAATTATAAGATGCATGGTTCTAAGGCCTTGCTTAATTTCCCACTCCATGATCTGAATGTTCAACAAAGAATGGAGCTTGATCTTTGAAGACAGAGAGGCTCACAAATTTGAGGTGTTGACCACATTAAGAGAATTGTCTAAATTGCTTTATCAAAACAATGGAAATTGAGTCCTTTCTATTGGAGAAATTGTAGGGCAATGGAATAGATGGACACCAATAACAACATTCTTGACGATCTAGGAAAGCCATTAGTTTTTCCGTCCACAAGTGGTTGCCACTTACCTTTGGGATCTCGCATTCCTAGGGATAGTTAGCAAAGATCGGAACATGATTCAGTCATTTGTATATACAAAGGATTAAGCATTAAATAGGAATCTACGAGATGCATGAAGTGATAGTGTAGGTGAAGTCGATGGAGAAATTTGTTGCTATGATTTTATGTAGGGATTTGTTGTAGGGAAAACCAAACATCCCCCATTTTTTACTTATTTACTTCAAATGGGGACCCTTTTCATAAATTTTTGGCTAAATCACCTTTTTATATTTTCTTTTGGTTAAGTGTCCTACAATTTTTTCATTTTTTCATTCTCATCGGATTTCTATTTTGATTGCTTCATTTAGTTTGAATTTTCACTAGCTTTCCATCGATACTTGTTTCATAGCATTTGGTTACATGACTTGCAAATAGTGCTCATCTGAAGTTCGATTATTTTCACTGCTTAAGTTAGAAAATGTACAAAAGGTATATTATTTTAATTTTTTGTAAATAAATTAGTAATTGATTTTAAATATTAATTCCTAATCAACTTTCACTAATGGTCCTACAAAATTGCCTAGCCAAATTGTAGAATAATTAAAATAATGTGCTTTCGGGATTTTGGTGATTTATTCCAATTCCTAATTTTGAAAGAAATTATGAAACCCGAATTATCAAAATCGTAAAGTGGTTATAGTTCATTTTGTAGAAATTTTAGTTCCATTCCAAGTGGAACGCACTTCACCTCACCTCCTCTCTTCCTTTTCAAAAGTCTCAATATTTTCAAAAAGTCTTGATATTTAAAAAAATTCTCAATATGAAAATTTTATAATATTTTGCTATAGGAATATCGGATATAAGGGTTTTATATTTGTGTGCATTTTAAAACTTGTCATATTAGTATTCTCCTCCGACCTTCGATATTTGATTTTATCGTGACAATTTAATTTTAATATAAAGCTCTTCACCTTATGACTTTCACTCTTCCATTAAATCCCTCCTCTTCTTATTTCATGTCCACCTATGTTTTTTTGGTTTGACTTTTGTTATATAAATTTTATATTTTAATATATATTATAATCACAACAGATCGCTAAGCTAAGACACAATGTCCCAAGAACCAGAAGAGATGAAGGAGATGCAAGATAAAGCAAGTTGGAAGACCGTAGAGAAAATAAAGAAAGCTACAACACCAATCTCGCCAAGAAAGACAAGAAGCTAGACAATTAAGAATTAAGAAAATTATAGGTCCGATAGACCAATTGATCTCAGTAGACGTTAACCACCATCATAATCAATATATTATATTTTAATTATAATTTTAAGATATATAATTTTAATTAAATTTAATTATAATATAATATAAATTTAATTTTAATTAATTTTTAAATTCATTTTAAGTTTTTAATTAAAATTAATTTTAATGGTATATATAATTAATCTCTAAGTGATAATTAATTTAATTTATAATTACAATTAAATTAATATTAATTAAGAAGTAATTGTATTTAATTAAAATATTAAATTTTAATTAAATTTCCTAATTTTAGCTTAGGGAGTTAATTTTCGAATATTCTGGAAGTTTTGACACTTCAACTTTAGAAGCTCATAAGCTAAGTTTTTCTTAGCAAATGAGACCCAAGATAGCTCATTCGATAGATAACATCATGAAAAATATTTATGAAGTGGTTTCGTAACCATATTTTATGAATTAATGAGTCTAAAATTTAGCAGAAGATCAAATTTTGAATTTTTAAACAAAATTAATTTTCTAAGTTTAATTTTTTGCATTTTCAATTGTTCATAACATCTGTTGGATACAGATCCATTCCACTATGTTCTCCTTGACCAACTATAACTTTACATGGATCAATGAAAAACTCAAGTTTCCTTTTATTTATTTATTTAATTAAGTTTTGATTGAAGATATTTTGCTTTCCAAATTTGGTATTTTGATTTTAACTTGTATTTTAATTGAATTTTAATTGGTTTTGGTAGGAGAACAGTTGAAGAGACGAGGAAAAGAAGATTTCAATCATTGGAATTGCTCCAGCAATAGAAGAAAATGAATTTGGACCAATGAAAATTGTTGGAGCAGAATTACTCTTTAACAACTCCCCTGTTTGGAATTCATTTTATAAATTATAAATAGTGGTTTGTAGAATGTACAAAGGGACTCTATCTTCTCTAATTTTGTAAATTCTGAAAGCATTATTTAATAGGAGTTTCATACTGTAGGTAGAGGGGATCAACCACAAAGCTCAAAATTATTTGGATTTGTCTTTTTCCATTTTGAGTTATATATAAGAAGAAACGTTTGCACTACTGCAGCTCTTACTTTTAGCAGCAGAGTTTATGTTTTGAAAATGATTGTTGCGGATCAATTCAAGAAACAGAGCAAGAGACCAGGTTTAAAACAATTTGTATTTTAAATAATATTATTTTTAATGCAAATTTCATATTTTTAATGACATATTTGCGTAAAAATAGCTTTTGCGTTGAGAACTATTGTTTATTGTGAAAATGAAGATATTT
The DNA here is from genome assembly GCA_000404065.3 of Pinus taeda. Lineage (NCBI taxonomy): Eukaryota > Viridiplantae > Streptophyta > Pinopsida > Pinales > Pinaceae > Pinus > Pinus taeda. Next base: position 13,734 of record APFE030327360.1, on the reverse strand, counting down.
TTGAATTAGCTATCTAGTTCATTAGCTTCATAGATTTGTTGTTAATTTCCTCTTTTTCTCTTATGCTTAAATTAGATTTCTGAGTAACTATTTACTCATAAATATGTCATCTAATTCTGATTTAATTTCCATTGGCATTATGAGAACTACTTCCTAATGTTATTGGTTCATCATTAAATTTTAATAGATCTCTAAACAACATGTTTGGTAAATATAATATCAGTTAATTGAATTATTTCAATAGCTAAATATTCATCATAAACCAAACATGTTGAAATCTCAATCATTTAATTACTTTGCTTTTAGGTGGGTTGGATCTACATCTTCCTAATCGAGATAGGCTCATGATTTCATTCTTTTTGTTTGCAATCTAAGATTAGTTCGCATTTAGATTAATCATTCAATTCCTAGAAGTCATCTTATCAAAGAGGAAGACTTTAGTTGTGGCTTGGTTGAGCCCTCGATTAGTTTAAGGATCACTTTCTTGCCTGATCAACAAGAAAGTCGATCTAATGTCTCTTCTCTATTGGTAAGTGAAAGTCATACTTTAATCCAGTAGAGTTAGAGAGACAGTAACGAGACCTAGTTTAACCATTTGGAACCACCATTCTAAATGGAAAATGAGCTACTCTAAGGTCCCGATTGGGTGGTCTCCCTTATAATGTTGAGGCAAAGAATTTTGAGCCTTCAATGGGCTGCTAGCATTGAATTTTGGGTCCTTTTTTAGGGTTTCATATGTATTGTGTGTTATAGTATGCTATTATATTGTGAAAAATCAAATGATGTAGAACCACAAAGAACAGGCCAACCATTGAATAGACTAATGTGACCAGCCATGCTCCAGGAGCATTAGTCACAGGTAGTTCTTTATAAGGTCAAGTTGGTGTGACCCGTCGTGCTCTGAGAGCATCAGTACAAGTTATTTTATAGAAGACAAGTTGTAGAATTGTCTACTGAAGACATTTTGTACCGAGAATGCTATCCTAAATAAATAGTGAATAGTGTGGAGGACCATATATTCAACAGATGGTGGTAGTTCTATAGGATGCGTCAGTATTGAGACTGGCTCGTTGCGCTCTTAGAGGTTGAGAAGCATCAATTCTGCAAAACACGTCAATGATGGTCTGAAGCGATTATGTCTTAAATGGATCAATTGGGAAGCTCGAAAGTGTGGTGAAGAGAAGAGTGAAAACTATCACATTTCAGAGTGGATATGAGTGCTAGTCATGACCATATCAGACAAATTTGGCAACAATTCATTTATTGTTGTAATGTCTATTTTGTATATTTGTCATGTAAGCATTAAGGGAGGGTATTGGAAGTAATGGTTATGCGTCTTCCATATGTCGTGAGTTATCACTATGAGCTCCCAAGCGTGAGTCTAGAAATTGTTGAATCCTATGTTATGAATTGGAATCATGATCTATATATGTCAAAATTCCTTTATTATATCTTATATATTTGTAAGTATTATGATTAATAAAATATAAAACTGTGTATTTTTGTCATTATGTCAAGTTCCTTTGTTATATTTATATATTTGTAATTTTATGATAATAAAATATAAACTGTGTTTTTGGCATTCAAATCTAACGAATGAAATTTTAATAATAAAAAATACAAAATATAATGTTTTAATCAATAAAAAATATAATCAATTTATTTATTAATTTTTATTTCAAATTATTATTTTATCTTATCTATAAAATAATTTAGTAATTAGAACTATATATATATATATAAATAACTTTTTAAGATAGTGCTAACTTGGAAAAATATTTTTGGCACGTCTCACAGGTGATGATTGGTATTGTGATGCCTACAATATATGGCCACTTTGGTCGCTGGGAGATTTGATCATTCTCTTCACGGAATACAGTTTTTTGTTTTTTGTTTATACAGTTTTTTGTTTTTTGTTTATAGGATTTAAGATAGTCTAATTAACAATTTCTGATTAATAATTTTTGTTTTACTTTGTAGGTATGAATATGTACGGATGATATGAGGAATTTACCAAAAAGTTTCTATAAAATTAGTTAATTTGAAGAATAGGATAGATTTATAGAATATATGAAAAAAAATCTTAAAATAGAAATTCTTATTTATAATTCTTTTGTTAAATTAAATTTAATAAATATATATTAATTTAATGTTATACATGTACATCAAAAAAAATAAATTATAAAATATGATTTCGGAAAAACAATGACATGCTACTACTATAATAATATAAAGGTTTTATTAAAATTAAAAATAAAAATATTAAATCTATATAATATAAAAAAAAAAATTAATATTTATTTATTACGTAAAAATATTATTTAAGAATTAATATTATTTATTTTAATTAGACATCAAACAAATATTTAAGAAATAATAACAAATTAAATTTTTTGAAGTTTGAAATTTTTTTGATCTTTACACTCAAAAAAGTGTTTACTACTCAAAAATATCAATAAGAAATTACAATAAATCTTATTTAACTTTTTAATAAAAAAATCAATATTATATTTTAACTTTTAGCTACAACATTTTCCTATATAAAAAGGTAAACGGCCTTTTACCCAAAAGCATCATATATAATAATGAGAAATTAAAATAGCAACATATTGATTTACCCTAAGTTTTTTTTGGTATTAAAACATTTCTAGTAAAAGGGTATCAATAAGAAATTACAATAAATCTTATTTAACTTTTTAATAAAAAAATCAACATTATATTTTAACTTTTAGCTACAACATTTTCCTATATAAAAAGGTAAACGGCCTTTTACCCAAAAGCATCATATATAATAATGAGAAATTAAAATAGCAACATATTGATTTAACCTAAGTTTTTTTTGGTATTAAAACATTTCTAGTAAAAGGTGCAGTTGAAATATTAAATGTTTCTTAAAATTTATAGGTTCATGCTTTTTTTGGGTAGTAAAACATTTTTAGTAAAAGGAGCAGTTGAAAAATTAGGTGTTTCTTACTTTCTCACTAGAATCCAGTCATACAATTTTTTTGGTTAAAAAGGTGAATTTAAATGGTTTAAAAAACTATGGTACATTTGGTTTTTACATATTGCATTACTGACATTCCAAAATTAACCTGAATAGTTACACAAAAAAATTAAAAAGTACATTTTTCTTATAATGATTGTACATATTATTATTGGTAATAAAGACTACACCTTTATTGAAATGATCTTACATGTTGTTGCTAATAATGATAAGTTGACAGACTAAGAGGTTGTGGTACAATGTTTATGTGTTGAAATTTGGTCCCGGGTGGCCCAATCCCAGCCAGAAGGAGGACAGTTTGAATTTAGATTTTGTGGCCGACCACGTGTCCTAGAAACCCTGTTTCGTCTTCGAAGTTCCAGAGCTCTGTATCAACCTGCGTAGTTGGTACGAGCTCCAAGCCCAGCGCATCGTCATCCGACCGGATTTTTTCCAAATTCAGGTACCCATCGGGATCTGATCTCGCAAACAGAGATTGCCAAAAGGCTAACTCCTCTTCCAGTTATATTCATTTCCGAAGCAGAATATAACGGCGAGGGCTCCTCTTTTCCATTATTGTCGATTTTATGGTGGAGGGAGGGCTCGTCTTTACCTGAAGGGAGTTCGTTCAAGGCATATTTGGCCGCGGCAACACGAATTTGCTGACGCCAAAGTGAAGACGATGAAGGAATTGCGGGGACGGACTCGGTGAAAATATATTCAACACACGTCTAAAATTTTAAAATTTAACCACTATAATTTAAATTTACAAAAATCTCTGTCATATTTGCTTAAAATATAGCCCGGGACTTTCATGGCTAAAAAGTTAGACTACGGCTTTGCGTACTCACATCACCACAGGTTTTCTGGGAGAAAGGAATCCTCAGCGTATGAAATTCTTAGACTGCTGTCATCGTACCAGTGTTATGGGCAGGCCATAAGACAGACCATGGCCCCATTCAATGAATTTTTATTCTGACGACACTCACGAACATCACATCATAGCCAAAATAATATCTGAGAAACCGGGTTGGCAATTTGAACTGCGATCGAGGCGAGCTCCAGCGTGCAAGCACTTCATAGCAAAATAGCAAATGCTGCTGTAAAGTGTATTGACGTCAAGCACATCATAGCAAAATAACAAATACTGCTGCAAAATGTGTTGACGGCATTACACCGTACAGCTTGTGGCGTGTAAATACCGTGTGTACAACAGAATAATAATAATGTGGAGAGAGACCATTGATTCTAAATTTTTTTCTACATATCGAAACAACTCTCGAGAATGTTTGATAGCGTTAGAGTGTCAGAAAAGTCTGCAGAGCGACCATACCTAGCGTCAGGCTGGCAAACCGGGAGGCAACAATAAAATCAAGAATTTTAAATTGGTTTTATTGAACTGTATGTCACTGAATTTTTAGATAAACGTTTGTTGTTTGTTAAGAAAACTAGATACGTATTAAAAGAATCAATTTTTTTTGAAGTGTAAATTTTTTAATTATTCAATCTTATGTGATACGTCAAGTTTTTATTAAATGATAAAAAGAACATCTAAAAAAGGTTGATTTAAGTTTGCAGTAGTCTATAACGCGATTTTTTGAAAGCTTTTCTGGCGGATTTTTCCGGTCAAAATCCGGCAGCAATTCATTGGAATATTATGTTTGATAGCTAGTTTCTGCACAATCAATGGCTCCCAGGGGTTTTTGAGGGCGCTGAATCCAAATATGCAGTTAAAAACCATTTTAACTGCTAAAATCAAGATTTAACCTCATTTCTTCTGCCGGATTCCGTTACCGGAATCTCCAAAAAGTCGCTTATAGACAACTCCTTTAAGTTTTAAGATGACTTTATGCCATTTGTTTTATTATATATAGTTTTAATTATTTTTTTGATTACTTAAATATGCATATAAGTAATTATTATTCAGTGAAAAGTCATATAAATTTAAAATATAATAGCTATAAAAACACATGGTTCATCATATATTGGTCAAAACACTTGTTTTGTTATACAGTTATTTTTTCAAGAATTTTAAAATGGTAAAATAATTTTAGTTATAATTTTATTTTAAATTATTATTATTTAAAAAATAAATAATATATTATTTAAACTTGTGTACATTAAGTATGCAATAATATTTTCCATAGAGATTATTAATTTATAAAAAAGTTTTATTACAATACTATGCCCCTAACACTATGGCTTATGAATGGCACATACTCAAAATTACTATAAAATTATTACAATACTATGTCTCTAACAACCTTATCAATAGCATATACTCAAAATTACTATAACTTGTTTTATGGTCAAAATATTTTAATATAATTTATTTTAATTTAGTTTAATGACTTGTTTTAAGCTTAGAGATAGGTTCAACATCTTAGTATGAGGCAATGTGTGATTTGGTAACATTGTTAGTGTGTCTGATGTGTAACATTAAGTCCGTCATTAAAGTTGAAATTTTGCTCATTCCGCTAAAATTAAATAACTATACAAAACATTTAAATAATTTATGCTCATAAAAATTTTTGCAAGTGAAGAAATTGGATGCCTTTGGGCTCATGTTAGATCCATGTTTAAGATGGATCTATGCTCCTTGGCATAAAAAAATATGGTAAAAATATTTCATGCTCACTCTAAAGTATAAATAAAATATTTCAATGTAATGTAAATGTATATAAAGAAAATATATATGTGTGTGTGCGCGCGCCAAAATAAAATATTTCAAAGAAAAGCAAATAGGGAAAAAAATCTCAATTATTTATCTATGAAACTAATAAAAGATAGATGGCTATCTTTTTTTGTAAGATCAGCATTGGTGAGGCTACAATAACTTAAAGCAACCCATCACTATTTATCCAAGACTATGTGAACAAAAGCTCTATGTGTAATTCATTTAAATAAATAATATAAAAATGAATATGTAACATTTTAAAAATTAAGTAATGATTAAAAAATTCAATATGGATCATACATTAAATATTACAATGGAATATATATATATATATATATATATATGGGAAATTCAATAGGTTGAAGGGTGCATACATCTACTAAGCCAACTTGATGCAAGGCTGGCCTGCAAAACCAGGTTCTTTTAAAATCTCTCTCGTGCAAACTTAATTAGTTCACAATGATCATAAGACTATTAAATTTCATATGAAAGCTTTCAAACCATCACCGTAGAATTCAAACCATCCAACAGCTAAATCGCTATGTGATGTGAGAAAACAGAGCATTCAACAAATTCCAATCCATATTAAAGCCAGCATATTATCCTTGATAAATGTTAAAACCTCTGAAAGTTTTAGACAATACATATGCACACAAATCACTGAAATAATTAATTAAGAAATAAATTATTTACAAGAGAAATCATGGTCTATTCATGGCCTCTTATTCTTCATACTCACTCATTCTCTCTCACTCTATCTCTCAATGCCTTTGAGGCTACATAATTTATAAAACTTAGCATGATCTAGAATCACTCAACTAAAAGCTCTAAGACTCTACATGCAATGCATACATATGGCAAAAAGCATCTCCTCAGCTTTATTCCATATTTTTCCCTGTTCTTAAAATAGAAAAGATTTCCTTATCACTTAATGGTCCACATCCATTCCTTTTATGCCTAAAAGCTCTCCTAGTTTATTTATTTTGAAAATATCTAATTAAAAGCCTAAATATTAAAGTGACTTGGAATTTGGGAAACTAATTCCACAATTGCATGACCCCTATGTCTATTATTTACAATAATTTCCCTTTGGGTTGAATGCTCCCGCATCAGACTCCCAAGGTAGAAAAATTCATGATCTCCTGATCATGTGTTCAGATCTATGTTTTCCTGGATCCCATATCTTGTGTTGCAAATTTCCATTTTCCACTGCTTCTGTTTGTTGTTCTTCTCCAGGTCTCCACACTTTATGTTGCCTTGCTCCAGTAGCTGCACTCTCGCAATCTTCTGTTGTCTTCCTCTTGCTACTTCTCCTTTGTTCCACTGCTGCTGAGTTCTTCCGGGATTCCTTCATCATCATCTGCCTCATCTGTTCAATTTCTCTGTCTAACAGATTTTCCCCAGCATCTTCAATAAGACCTGTACTCACAAAGCAATTGTTAGAATAAAAAGTATAAGGCATCAATGCCTCTTCTGATGCTATCAATGTTGTCTCAGTCGTCATCATAAATGTCGCCCCACATGTTGCTCTAGCTGTCACTATGGATGTTGCTACCTCCCAAACTTCCTGTCCCTCTGCAACATGCTTTGGCTCATCACCTGCAATTTCATCTGCAACTTTTTCTTCTAGTTCAGATGTCTCCAGCAAATATTTCAGCACATAAGTCCTTTGGCTCTCCAACTCTCTTCTCTGGAGATCTAGTTTTCTATACAATTCAACAACTTCATTAGGAGTAGAACTTGGAAACTTCACACAATTGTCTATACCTTCAACAACTTTTCACCAATCATCAGCTGGTCCAACATTCTGATTAGACTCCTTCGTCTTCATTTTCTCATCATCGATTTGAACAACCTTCAGATTCAACTCTTCTTGGACAAATTCTAAAGCTTGTTCATCTCCCTGTTATGTACCTGCAAACATACGCAACTCATTAGTTTTTAAATCACAAGACTTTTTAGTCTTGACTGCTTCCTTCAGCACCCCTGTTAACTGCATGTTTATCTGTAAATCTCTTTTCTCCTGTAGCCTCTGCCACTTCACTCTCTTCCTCATCAGTAAACCATGTCTCTGGTCTTTCACCTTTTCCTGCAACAACTCCATCAATAGCTCAAGATGAACTGCTATCTCAGCTTTCTCCTTCTCATACTCTTCCTGAGTCAACTGCTGTTTTATGCCATTTGCCTTGGCATATTTCTCCTTCTTTCTTCCGTGGCCTCTTTCTGAACCTCTGCTCTCTCCTTTATGACTTTCAGTAGTCATCTCCTTCGCCATAAATTCCTCGCCTATGAGTTGCATGAAGCCTCTGCCACAGCAACCTCTCTTGCTTCCACTTACCTCACCAATCCTTCCCTCCGGATCTGGCCTTTTGGTAATCATAGTTCCTGCTGGAACCTTTTGAGCATCCTCCACTGCTCCTGTAGGCTTCCCTCATCTGCAACTTTATTCAACCTTTGTTGAATCTTTAGGTTCTGCCACATTCACTTAGAATCCCTTGTTGGACTCCTTGATCACTGCACTCTCTGCTACAATATTCGTCAGTTCCAAAAATCACATGCAATTAACTTAACAAAAAAAACACTTGAACCTTCAAAAAGAGCTATTCTTGCTCTGATAACACTTGATGCAAGGCTGGCCTGCCAAAACCAGGATCTTTTAAAATCTCTCTCGTGGAAACTTGATTAGTTCACAATGATCATAAGACTATTAAATCTCATATGAAAGCTTTCAAACCATCACCGTAGAATTCAAACCATCCAACAGCTGAATCGCTATGTGATGTGAGCAAACAGAGCATTCAGCAAATTCCAATCCATATTAAAGCAAGCACATTATCCCTGATAAATGTTAAAACCTCTGAAAGTTCTAGATAATACATATGCACACAAATCACTGAAATAATTAATTAAGAAATAAATTATTTACAAGAGAAATCATGGCCTATTCATGGCCTCTTATTCTTCAGACTCACTCATTCTCTCTCACTCTATCTCTCAATGCCTTTGAGGCTACATAATTTATAAAACTTAGCATGATCTAGAATCACTCAACTAAAAGCTCTAAGACTCTACATGCAATGCATACATATGGCAAAAAGCATCTCCTCAGCTTTATTCCATCTTTTTCCCTGTTCTTAAAATAGAAAAGATTTCCTTATCACTTAATGGTCCACATCCATTCCTTTTATGCCTAAAAGATCTCCTAGTTTATTTATTTTGAAAATATCTAATTAAAAGCCTAAATATTAAAGTGACTTGGAATTTAGGAAACTAATTCCACAATTGCATGACCCCTATGTCTATTATTTACAATAATTTCCTTTTGGGCTGAATACTCCCACATCACAACTTGAGTCTTTAAGGATGACTTATCAAATTCCTGGAGGGAAATTTAAATTGTCTTATAATAATATTATGTCAAATTTAAGTAATAAAAATCGTATTTTTTTTTCCAATTTGACTTCTTCTTTTCACCAAATTTTAATTAAGCTTGGGGTATAATGGGTTTCCTTTGGAAAAACAGGGTTTCTTGTGCGGAAATTCATCCTGAAGTTGTCCAATCCTTAATACGCTTCTTGGTGTGACAACATTTTTCCTCTTCGGGTGAAGATTATCGATCCAATTTCTAGATTTCCTTTTTCAAATTTTCCTTCACCTCGCTTGAGTTATCTTTCGTTATCATGCACACCCACAAACCAATATCAATACTACTCTGATACCACTTGATCCAAGGTCTTAAAAGAACTTGGTTTGCAGAAAAAATTCAATTGTGAATTATTAAACTTAAGCCATCCTAATGTGTGAAGGAAATTAACTTAAATCAAGTGTAAATGACATCAATCAAGCTGCAATTAGAAGAAATATAGAATATAGAGAAGAAGATGAAACTGGAATTACAACCAACTAATAATGAAGTTCATCCAATGTGGACTACATCTTCAAGTCCCGCCTCCAAGGGAATGACCTCACTTATTAAGCTCTAAAAAACTGAAATTACATCAACATAAAAACCACATGGGATTCACTGGGGGAGAAATACCATACCTCGCTCCTTCATATTCGGGGATATATAATGAGGAAAAATTATATAATATATTGAACATAAATATGGGGTAAACGGTTTTTATATGTTGTGCATAAAACGTGGAGCTCAAAGTTAATGAAAAAGTACAAAGGGGTATAAAAAATGTTAATGAAAAAAATGGATACCTACAATATCTAATGAAAGTAGGGCTTTTTTGAATTGCTAAGGTGCATTGAGTTTTTGTTGGTACGGGGTTAAATAAAGCGATTTGTATATGTATTTTATAATATCTGGTCAAATTAAGGGTAATTTTTAGTATTCCATGAACACACCTGCTACATCAAAGGTTCATTGAATGAAGCCCCTGTGAGAAAAGCTCCCAAAACCTACAAAAAAATGATCTCCTTGGCTACTAAATAGTGCTTTAAAAATACCATTCGACATATTCCTTGGTTGCTACAAAATCAAGCTCCAAAACTCCTTTATTTAAAAAATTTTGTAAGCAAACAATATGTTTAACATGTCTTGGTTCTGTAAATATCCTAAAAATACACATGTGGTACTATGGCATAATGTTTGATATATAAAACATTGAAGGGAAAATATTGGGGATCAAGCCCTTAGGCATTATGATTATATACAAATATGATAAAACAAAACAATACTCACGTGGTGCATTGCTTAACATTTGCCATATAAAATATTTCTATATTAAACACTATAATGTTGTAGCCCATCCACAACATGGCATAGTAGTTGAATGGTTAACCCATGAGCTCGATTTATTTCTTTGTCACTGTTATAGTATGTTAAATGGATAATCCTTAGTGGAGTTTACAACATAATTTTCGTGGGCATATGGCTGATATAGCCATTTGGTTGGAAGGAGGTCAAATTTTTCACGCCCATCGACCCATTTTAGACCAACATGTATCCTCCAAACAACTTCCATATCCACTGAATTTCTTCACTTCTTTTTGGAACTTTTTGAGCCTTCTGGGGATTTCCAGGCGATAGCCTTCGATTGGCCCACACTGCATCAACTACCAACAAAGCACCTCATCACTACCATCTCATGCCACGTGTCTTCTAGAAATGATGCCACATCATCACCTACCATATCATATTGATGTTACATGTTAATTACTGGTCTACCACATGTCATCTATGTAGGATGCCACCTATCCTCAAACATAGTGGCAGGGGTCCTAATGACTTAGATGCCATATCACCTATGAACTTAGGATCTCCAATTCCACATCATTGTATGAACCTACCACATATTTTCTCGAGGCATTACCACATCATCATACATACCTACCACATAAGCATATATGCAATGCCATGTCACACCTTTTAGTGTTTCCACATGGCAGCTATGTCCAACTTTTTCCTATTTCACAGACTTTAGAACATGATAACTTTCACATATGAAGTTTATAATTTCCCCTTCAAGTTGCATTAGCATCATCTCATCTAGATATTCAACCTCAACATGGTGCCACTTTTATTGGATTTTGGACACTTTGAAGTTGAGGCTTTTTTGGATCCTCCCATATCAAATTCTCACTTTTTAAGAATAAACACAATAGATAGGGTCAAGTATCAAGGACTGAATTCTAGTTTGGATCTTTGCAACTTTTTATCTCATTGTTGGACCTACTAAAACCATCTGCACCTTTCCTCCTTTGACATATCTTCAAAGGAAATTACTCTTATGGCACATCATGCTCCTTGGGTAGGTCAACTCAGCTCCACATTGTGTCTTCAATCTTCTTAGAAAATCATGTCTTAAAGAGTTCCCCTTTCGCAGATTTTGGCCTTAGTTTTTTGTGCCAAAAAATGATGTTCTTCAAACCATAATGTTTATCTTAAGAGAATAAAATGCTCCAAAACATGTACATCTTACTGGTGTGTTTTGAAATATTTAGCAGCAATTGAGGCACATATGAAAATTTCAACTACACCTCATCCTTCACAATCTTAAGCAAACTGTTTTAAAAATGTTGATATATTAGGTATTGTGTGTTCCCACAAATTACAAATTTCACAGTCTTCTTTTTTATTTAACTATTAAGGTGAATATATAGTGCTTAAATCTTTTATGCTTTCCCCTTAAATTGACCTTGAAGAATTTATTTATCACGTCCTACAAGAAAGAAATTTATAACAATGAATATTGAGTCCATAGTTTTGCATGCTCACCATCTACTTTGTTGATGGCGTAATAATAAATCTCACAGTGGTACAGGTTTATGCTAGCCCAAGCCTCACATTGAACAACATATCTCTTCCGTGTCCTATCATTTCCAACCTACGCTCAACTATCCCAATGAGAAGAAAAATCATTGTATGTCTCAATGTAAGACCATATGAACATCAAAATAACCTACAGGCATTCGAATCATGTGAGTCTCCATGAATATCATGTTAATTCTCAAATTTATTCTACAAATTTGTTGCATGGCATCAAAATAGGTTGTAACATCCTAAGCATTAACCATGAGGAAAACTATTTACAATCCAAATAAAAAAATACCATGATGCCAAAATGATTTTGGATGTCAACTATATAGTGACACTGATATTTTGTCTTATTAAAATACCACACAGCATATCGTATCATCGACTGTATTGTATGGGTTTAATGCATTTTCTACTTGAACTTTGTTAAATTACACTTAACTATCCATGGACCCAGAAGCATCGGAAGCACTAAAGATTGAATTCCAATGGACATCTCATGATCCAAACCTGTTCGTAGGTGTTGCAAGTGATCATAGAGCTGGATTTCCTGAAGATACCATGAGACGACAACACGAAGTGCCTTTTAACTCCACGTCAGTTATCATAGGCATCTCTATGATGTTAAAATCGATATAGGCCACTTATAGAAGCACTACTTGTGATCCAAACTAATATTTATGGAAATGATATGCTTAGAGAAGGACATGGAGCAACACATTGGTACTTTTCATGCAACATCTCCCAATTTAAATATTCATGTGCTATTTGTTCAAACTAAATTTGATGCACTCCTTTTTCTAAATCTCTTACTCTTATTGCTAGAATGATGAATCCAACTACAATTGAAGAACCTTTTCTGCTACCAAATTAGAAAAATAAAGGAAACACAAAATTGATTGAACTATCTCACTATTATATTTTATTGATAGAAGCCATAGAATTAACACATAATAGAGTCTCGCTTTATAGTTATGGGATCAATGGACTAGATAAGCGAAAAAAACCTAGAAGATGATGATGCTTATGTAGCTAAAATTAACTCTTACATTGGAAACAAACAAATTTTTAGAAGACTAGATTAGAACTATGACAATATAGAAGTTAAGACATAATAGAGTCTCGTTTTATAGTTATGGGATCAATGGACTAGATAATAAAAAATAAAAAAATAAAAACCTAGAAGATGATGATGTTTATGTAGCTAAAATTAATTCTTACATTGGAAACAAACAACTTTTTAGAAGGCTAGATTAGAATTATGACAATATAGAAGAATGCATTGGAACAATATATTCCTCCCATTAACTCTAACAATATATTATATATAGTTATTATGTTGATAGACATAACAATGTAAACTTTGAAACGGGAACTATAAACTCAAAACGGGAACTCTGGCCCAAAAACCCCAAAAAAACATCATCAAAAACAGTGCTAAAAACGAAAAGTGTGTATACTGGAACGATGTTTTTTTTTTAGGTGCCAATTTTGAACGTGTTTTAAAAATGGTGGTGACTACGAAATTTACTATGAAATTTTCGTGAAAAATATAGCTTCAAAACGAAAGTGATGCTACTGGAATAACGTTTTTTTTTAGGGTCAATTTTCAAACTTTTTAAAAAATGCTAATAAAACCATTTTTTTATGTCTCAAACAAAGTTAATTTTTAAGGAAAAAACACATTAATGTTTCTGGTAGAATATCATTTTTCTTTCCTAAGTATAGATTTAACATGTTTTCAACCACACCATGCTAGATACAAAAGAAATTGAAATTTTTTCAACTATAAAATTAAAAAACCAT